>KZ651182.1:188018-212715 GCA_001010745.2 Gerris buenoi | reverse complement strand
TTTTTTTTTTTTTTTTTTTTTTTTTTTTTTTTTTTTTTTTTTTTTTTTTTTTTATTTGAACAACGTGAATTATCCGCCATTTCAAATTTGAACAGCTGATAATTTTGAGTTGGCTATATTTTTCCTGTGTGCGCGTCAAAATTATCTTTTATACTGGAAAGTTTCATGATTTTATCTCTATTGGTTCAAAAGTTATTGGAACCGTACAGAGCGACAGACAGGCAGACACAGGAACGAAACTATAAGGGTTTCTTTTTTTCTGGTTTTACCAACGAAACCCTAAAAAACGGGAAAATATGAATTTTTTTCATGAAATGCCAAATATATGCATTTATTCCCAAAACTGCGAATATATGCACGATAAATTTTAATTTAGACTGACAAAATTGCTTGAATATGGCATATTTGGCCTTCTTTAACCTTGGGCATATCGCAAAAAATATATGCAAATATGCAAAATGTTGAGCCCTAAGTCATGTATAAGTTTGATTAAATGTCAAAATTAGATTTAACAACAATTCACGTAGGTGTTAAGAAATATACATTACATATAATTACGTTACATAAAAATGTCACACTCGAGTGCAAGAAGTTTTTTCTTTTTTCTTTTTTAGCATATTTAAGTTAGTTAATTTAATTTGTCTTTACTGTTTACACAAAGTAACAATTTAATTTATTCGACTCTTTGATATGTAATGTGATATATACGTTTGATTAAATGTCAAAATTGGATTTAACAAAAATGCACGTAGGTGTTAAGAAATATAGGCACTTTAAATAAACTTTTCACCTTTTACCTAAAAATCCTCGTTTACATGCCTGTAATCACTTTCCTTTGACATCGTTGGGTGATATTATAAACAATCTCGGTTGAAATAAATAATAATTTTAGGTTTTTATTTAATTAATTCAAGAGAATCGACGTAGCAAAGTGGTTAGCGTTCTCGTTAATCCCCTAAAACCTATAACAAAACACCGACACATCTTGATCGAACCACTAGACAGGTGGGACATCTTTCATAATCATAATCACTTCAAGGTAATTGGTAAAGTAGCCGGTCTTCCACGTCCTGTAATCTGTAATAAATTAATTATTTGTTGAAACATATCTTTTCAACTATTATAAAAGTATCACTTTAATACATAAAAACTTGTGCTTGTATTTAGTTGGCACTGTAAAATGTATGTTTCATTGGTACTTTAGTCGATGTATATGAAGTTTTACTAAAAATCGTTTTGTTAGAACGTGATATGTAGGTAGAAACGTTCTCTTAAGACATTTAGATCACCTAAACACTGTTGGTTTTACTAAAAACACGTATTTCTTTTTTGTCTCATCAAATAGATAAAGGTATAATCAATTCACGTCCCAAAACTTCAATTATAAATTTGAAGTTCACGTTTAGGGTTCTCTCTTTTTTATGCTTGCTTCAACTAACAAATAAATGAAATTATTTTTTATTTTTCCGTTTTTTAAACGCAGTAGCTCTTCACTCATAAACGTATAAATAATTAAAAATCCGTGAAATTTAAAAGAGATTAATTATGAGGACAGAATGTCAGTGCTTAGTGTAGAACATAGTTTTATATATGTGCTTTATATATTCGGATAGATAAAAACAGAGTGTGTGAGCTGGAATTTTCTATTCAAATGCTGATTAGAGGATTTTGAGGGATATTCTCTTGGGTTTTGTGGGAAGGCATTGAATTCAGATTGTGTCCCATAAACCGCCTTTGTTGGACCTTTCTCTGCAACCAGGAGCAAGTACAAAGGCCTGCCCCTCTCTTTCTTGAATTCTGTAACATAGCAAATATTTTGTATTATATAGGTATGAAAGATCTATAGCCCTGCATTGGATACCCTTAGATATCGTATTCCAATTGTTATTGAGAAATTTAATATCAATTTCCGCACATAAACACATAAAATACATCTTTCTTTTATTTTTTAATAAAATACCTTCGAAATTTATTTGATTTATTTTTAAATAATTATTAACTGAAATTTGTATCGACATGTTTTATTTTCAGCTCGTTATTAATATATATATCATTATATTCTTCATATTGTAGAAAATTTAATTAATTTATCATTTTGAGAAGTTAGTAATTAGAGTTGAGATTTATTAACTTATTCAAATTTATTAAATATCACTGTTTAATGTATGTAAATTAAATACATATCTTACGTAAAAGTAACAAATTATTGTAAATGTGCGATAAAAAAATTTAGAAATTTGATTATAGTATAATGTATTTTTTCAAACTTATTGATAAGATACATGCTTTCAGGGCGATTTATACGTGCTATGATTATCTTAAATCGATGTTTTTGTTAAATATATCCTGTAAAATAATAAACATTATATCAAACGATAAAAATAGAGGACGAGGAGATTTTTGCGGAATATATTTTTCCTGCATTATTTATAGTGTAAAGGCCTACTTTATTGTTAAACTATTAGAGCTTGTTACACTTCCTTGGAATCTTTTTTATTTATTTATGTCTCAACTCCATTTCCTAGAGTATAGAGCACACGTTCCGGTGTATCTCCAAAGGGATTACTTCAGCGCTTTTCTCCGTTCCAATGCCGGATGCGAACAAGGGTCCGGAAGTATTAATCCTTTGGTAGGTTTTTATTGAAGGGCGTGGGTGTAACTCAGTAGGCTTTGCCTCAGCAGTATTTATTTTGCTATCCTTTTCCTCCCTGTTTCGTGCCGGTAAATCACATCGAGTATCGATGAGTTGAAAAAGTTCACAGGAAAGCAATGGAAGTAATTTACCAGCTGTCTGTTTAAAGACTTTTAATATATCCTTCTTTTGTTTCAAAAGGTAAATGTGGGGTCAAAGGTAGATGTTTATTTGTTTTAACACAAAATAAAACAGTACAAAATACATCGAACATTATTAAAAAGGTAATTTCCTTTTCTTTTTTTTGTTTACTGATTAAATTTAAGTTAGCAACCGTTAAAGTATAATTGTATGAGATATTTAGTGAAAAATTTACAATTTTGTAAATTGTAAATTCAAAGCCATATACCCTGATGATGTAAATATATTTTACGACACTAGTTGGTAAAAACATATTTTCTTTAAAACCGTATCTCACTAAATATCTCATACAATTTGTTTACTGAGTTATATGATTATTTATAATCAAAATCATGGTAAATAGAAACCAAAAAAGCGTAAACCAAAAGTAATCAGTTATCATAATAGGAAAATAAAATATCGTTGACGCAGAAGTGTGTCAATCTAGTTTTCATTTTCCGTTTGCATAGTAATTAATTAAAGCGAGCTTCATACATTCAACAAAATATGCATCTTGTCTGTCTGTCTGTCGGTAACTTGTGTCTCACGATAACTTGAGTAAAGTTTGACCGATTTATTTCAAATTTAGTATACATGTTCCTTTTACTAATGCTAGGGCTAAGTTCATTGGACAGCGTTATCCGACAATGAGTTCGCGTGCAACGCTCGCTAATCGTGGTCTTAATGTAAAATTGGAATTTCAGGGCGGGAAAAGATTCTACCGTCACCTATACGATGAGACGAACATTATTTTTTAGTAAAACCAACAGCGACACCGCTATGAAGTGATATAGATTGTTAAAACCTATTAAAGCTGACCGACGTTTAAAATTGAGGGAACAATGTTTTTACCAATATCTTAAGTTCAATTTAACGTAACGATTTTATTAAAACTTTATATACATCGTCCAAAGCACAATTGAAACAAGGCATGCAATTTGATAGAAGCGGCAGTTATTGAGTAGTGAAGTGGTAGATTTTATAATAGTTAAAATAAAGATGGCCGAAACATGTAATTTAATGAATATGTAGAAAGGCACCCTTCTTCCCCACTACACCGCTCTCTATTACAATAATCCTCTTAAACTCATCATTATTTACTATTTTCTTAGTATCTAATATTTATTGTATTACGTTCGCTTCAATGATATAGCTACTCGATATCTATTTATTATAAATATTTATATATATAAAATCTAAACTTAAATATATACATATCTAAATTTGTTAAAAACAAAAATTACATAAATACTTATGGTAACAATAAAATCCTCAGCCAAAAACTGGCATTGTTTATTATATAAAGCATTTATTTATAATTATTATTATGTATTATTAGAATTATTAAACAAAAAGAAAGGCCATTCATTCAATCATAATAACTAACTATAATAACTATCATCATAAATAAACAATAATCTAATAACTGACACAATGTTCATCAAAACGTCTATATTTATCTACAAGCAATACCTAACCAATTCTATACACCTCTATTATTTGTCGTAATAGTTTAACCAGTAAATTCTCACTTTCTCGTATTTCAATTTAATTTAAAGGTCAACACAGGGTTTTGTTTAACTTAAAACTTCGGTTGAAATAAATATTTTCTTTTATTTTTTATTTATTTGGAAAACCATTAATCTAATTGGGCATGCAGTTCCAAAGTTGTAAGCGAAATTTCCTAAACGATGCACCACGCTTAAATTATATACATATATGTTGAATAATAATGGTTGAATGCTGATTAACTATTTGCTGATTTTTAATAGTGCTATGCTAATTTTTTAATTAAATTATTTTCTCAAATTAAAACTTATTTTGCAATAAATATTTTAACTTCTGTATTGGTTTTACAGAGAGAAACACAATATATTTATTAAACATAACATTTGTGAGGCTGCTCATTTATAATGAGTTGCTAGTACACAGCTTACTAATCAATCTTTTACAGACAATAATTCACTAAGAAGTAACAATAGATTTACAAAATATAATGTATAGTAATTTAAATACACTTAGTCAATTTAGTAAAATATTATCTTTTTATATACTGTTGGAACTTTTAAAAAATTAAACTATAATTAATTTTATGTTTATGACAAGTTCTTAAGTTTTCATTTTAATTGTTAGTTGATCAAATGTGGCTTAACAGATTTTCGGCCAGGCACTAAGACATTTAGGCTAGTATTCGTGTTCAGAAGTGTCAGACACATGAATGTGTATCCTTATGAATATTCATAATGTCGTGAATGAATTCATTTAAAAATTAAAATGTTTTATTTAGCATATTCGTAATGAAAATGTATTCTTATTATCTAAGCGTTAAAAAAAAGAAATGAGTTTTGCCAAGCAATAGACAATCCTTTAATGCATAAAAATTTGGAAAAAAGTAATTTAAAAAATAATAGTAATAAAAACCTTTTTGGAAAAGAATTGCCGTGGGTACAGGCGAGAGGTCTAAAAAAAATTACGGAAGACCTGAGATTAACGACCTTACCCTTTCTTCGGAAAAAAGGACAAGGCAAAAATGGACAGAGTGAGAAAGAGAGGAGAAAAAAAAAGTAAAAACGAGTAAATGTTCTGTACATAATTTTATTTGAGTTCGGATCATTTATTAGGGTTAAATAAAAAGTTTCCCTTCGTGTAAATGTTGTTAGGGGCTGTAAAAGAATTGTGATCGGTTGCCCCCTTGATGCCTTCCGAGAAAATCTCGTGGGATCCTCATGCCAAGCTTCCACAACAGACAGAAAACTCACCTTCTGCAAACCCTAAAAAAAGGGCCAAAGCAGAATGTAATACATTACTTAATATATTTCCCATTTGGTTTGGAACCGTAATTTCACGAGTTATTTTTCCAAACGAAAAGCCCTGCGGCAGATAAGAAACAATTACTAAAATGGATGCTACTATGAACACCGATGTTACGAAAGTGAATATTTATTAACTTAAACATATTACGTAGGTGGAAAAAACATCGATGAATTTATGTTAGCTCGGATAAAAAAATAAAATCTTTTTATTTAATAATTAGGTAAATGCGAGTTTAGATATATTTATCAAAAAGTTTAAATTGAATTTATTCTACAACTAATTCGATTCAAAGAGGAAAAGGCTTTTAAGTATCATGCTAAATCATTGTGTGTACAAAACTGAAAACATGGAAATAACCCTACAGCATATTTTTAATGAGGTTAAAATATCACTTTTTTTTAAAAAAAAAGTGACCCCATGGAGATTTGTAAAATGTCACCTCCATGGGACAAATTACCTTCCTCTTGGTTATAGGTTACCAAGAAACGTGTGGCAGGTTACCATAACCTGATTCAAAATTAACCAGAGGTAACCTTAAAACTATCAAAGAAGGTAATTTGTCCCAGTCAAAGGTCACGGAGCATGCGCAGTATGCTTTTTTTCTCCAATTTCTCTTACTCTACCAATACCTCCATGGGGTCACTTTTTTGCCTCAAACCCCTTCTTAACGTTCTATCTCTATTATATAACATCTTTGGCGAAATCGCACGTATTTGTTTATTTATGTTTGCGTGTTATGTCTTAGTATTATTGGGATTAAGCAATTGCCACTATTAATTACACAAAATATGTATCACATTATTGTCTTCATAGCTCTGAACTAGCTCTAATGAGCCTTTATTTTATATCGTACTAATGACTCTAGTACGTTAGTTAGTAGGCCAAGTGTTTTCTCAGCTATGGGAAATCTGTGTATAATATGCAAGGAATGATAATCCTTCATTCTCTTTCGTGGTGTATGATCTTTATAGTCCAGGAGATAGCGTGCAAAAAAGTGTCTGACTAACATCAAGCTAGAATTTTGTGTACAAGTAAATGTTTTGGTGCCTTTTAAGAATATTTGGTCGGCTAAGTACGTCTGCGGGACATAGCTTGGCAGTAGGCGTTTGAAAAAAACAAACCGGTGGAGAGCGGCCATGTCCCGCTAATTATGGTGGACAATGTGATTTTCATGATCCTGAGTACAGAATTAGTTAGTAGAACAAACATCATGTCGATGTTATTTTCACACTTGATAGGTTAGTTATTCAAATATTACGAAAAATCAACGTGGTTACCTGTCAAAGGACAAACTAATATCAACTTGATTTTCGGTCTACTATCTAATTCTGTACTCAGGATCATGAAAATCACATTGTCCACCATAATTGGCGGGACATGGCCGCTCTCCACCGGTTTGTTTTTTTCAAACGCCTACTGCCACGCTATGTCCCGCAGACGTACTTAGCCGACCACATATTCTTAAAAGGCGCTAAAAGATTGACTTGTATACAAAATTCTAGCTTGATGTTAGTNCCCCCGCCTTGCACTTCTACCAAGTTTTATCCTGATGGAGGATTGGAAGGGGGTAGGAAGTAAAAAGGGATTAGGAGTTGTATCACACCCCATCCTTCCTATTTTCTTGTAAGGATTGTAAGAGAAATCCTGATATCGCTAATCAGGCCCCTTCATGCTCTCTCTGCCTCATCAATCCTCCTGCTTTTTTTTCTCCGCCCCTCAACATTTTAAATCCTTTACTTTCTCTTTTTTTCTGACGCCTTTTCACCCAGGATTTTATCCCAGGAAAGAGCCGCTTTAAATAGATCCATCACCCCTTCCCCTTTTTCCTTGGAATCTTTTTCACACTGCATTTATTTCTGTTCCTTGAACTATTTGATTTTTTATTCCGTTTTTCATCTCTCTTATTCTTTCAAATTTCCCGCTCTGCATTTTTAACGCCTCATAAAATTTTGTTCAATCAGCTTTTGTGTGAGTAGGTGTGTTTTATTTTTTATTTATAAAACGGTCTGTTTAATCTTGAGGTAATGGTTCATATTTCTTTATAGATAGTAAAAATATGTAATATTCTTTTATTCACATTATAATAATAACATCTACTTACATTTATAAGATTTAAACATCTAGGTAATGAGAAATTAATTAGTTTTGCATTCGTCAAAATATGCTCAGAAAAGTTAATTATATAAAGAAAATTGCCTGGGCCAACAAAAAAGTCACCAATACAGGTTCCAGGTCTACCATAGATATCCAATCTGTATAAAAATAAAATTTAAACAGTACGCAAACAATAGAAAGATAACAATAGAACAACTACAATAGAAATACTAAATCTAGATGATTCACCTGAAGATATTATTTGAATAGTTTCATATGAATTAAGATTTTCAAATTAAAAACAAGAATAATCTGATCTTATGAATATTAATAAATAATGTAGTAGTTTCTCTACCCTGATTTAAGCAAATTCAGATTGGTAGGTTCCGCGTTTCGAATGTTTTTTCTCTCTAATATCATCAGATGTTTTGGATTTCTGATGCTGAAAACTTTATTCTGGCAAAGTTCCCTGAGATACATTTGTTGAAGTAATTCTGTCTTCACCAAAACAAGAGATATTTCATAGTAGAATAATTAAGGCGAATTTAATTAATCTTGTGTAGGCTAACCTTATCCTACCTTTTAAAAGCGTTTTACCTCTGTTGGCCGTTGAATTAACAAAATAATACCGTACAATACCGTATTTAACTGAATAGTTCAGACTACTTTATTTATATCTTTGTTTTATATCTTTATCTCTTATTTCTTTTTATTGGGAAATAATGTCAATAAATATCCTGCTTGCCCAAACAAATTATGAATCGGCCCTGAGAATCAATAAAACGGCAAATGGGTCGACTAAATCAGACAAGTTTCTTTTTTGTTAAGACAACAAATAAATAATTTGTGATACGCATCTTTAATTACTCGGAAACGAGAAAAGGAAAAATAAATTAGGCGTCAAAAAGGGGTAAGGCGTTAGATAAGTGGTAAGTAAGAATTAAGGGGATCGGGGCTAAAAAAAGATCGAAGGTGGAAAACTTTGAAATGGGCTAAAGAGTTTGAAGCTAAGGGACCGGAGACCTGAAACCGTCTCAGGAAGTAATACTGCCCTGATATTGAGTAAGATGAAATTTTCTCCTAAAGGGCTCCAGGGCTTCTTCCTTGAGTAAAGAGATCCTTTGAAAAGAAGGGCCAGATGACTCTTTAAGATCTGCTAAGAAGGAGCCAAGTAAAGAAACTCCCTCTTAAGACGATTTTACCAGGAAGGAAGGAAAGGGAAGGTCAGCCCTCCCTTTAAAAAGTCCTCAGTAGTTCTCATTTAGAATTTTTTTCTCTTAGGATGGGTGTTGGAGGCATCTTCTTTTCAATTTAAACTTCTTTTTTTTCTGCTGACTTACCCTCCTTGCCATCAATATAAAGCAAAGGATGGGGATGAGGGGTAACAGTGATGCTTTAAATAAAGAAAAGAGAGGCCCCAAAAGGAAAATAAAGGCTAAGGGAAAAAACGGGGGAAAATCTTTAATTTTTTTTTCACTCTCAACATTTTTTTTTCTGNAAGGACTTTCATTCCAAACAACAACGAACTCCAAATAAGAAACCTCAAGTCCACAAAAGAAAAACTTCAATTAAAAATTTAAGTTTCATTTCTTTATATCTAAACTGAATATTAATATAAAATTATGGTTAATAATTTGTAATAAGGTTTTTAAGTACTAAATATCCTAATTATTAAAGTTGTTTAGCAGAGATATATGGACATAGTTTTCCTATAAAGATGAATCATTGTGGAATACAGTTTATAGTTGCTACAAAAATTAGTAAAGCCCTCCTCAGACTGACAGCGTATGCTCATCCAATTCTGTTGTACAGTTGGCCGCGAATTCCCATTTGCGTGATTTCTTGGGTAAAGGAATTTCATGTATATTCGAATGTTTCGATAAAATGTGTAATACTTACAAAATAATTTAAATGGACAATACTTCATATTAATTTTTTAAATTAGTAGGAAATATTAATATTAAGTAATAGGTTCCCTTTATGGTTTTACGACTTTATTTTGAGTAAAAATAAGTATGAAATGTAATAGGAAATATTATTTCACTAGCGATATTCAAATATATTATTCAAAATAATGTCGTAAAACTACACGGAGGCTATATATTGATTTTTCTGTTTATATTTTTCTCTTATATTAACTTTACATCTTGAATGATTAATATGCCATATTTAAATTTTATTTGGAGTAACCACGCTTCTTGATAAAGGTTACATATCCAAAATTAAAATGTGTAATTTGATCTCAAACTAAACTAAACGTAGGTTAAATGAATTGATTCATTTCACACAATTCATGAATTGATCACTTACAGTTTTACTCCTACCAATATGCAAATTCAATCTGATTGAATCTAGGTTGATGTTACTCAAATCTTTTAACCTTGTGAAGGATTATTATTAATAAAAGATTGGTGCGGATATTTGTTAATAGTATTATTGAGTTTGATAAGGAAGAAAAGTGAGTTTATTTTAGAACTAATGGACGTTAGGATTAAGTCTTAGTTGGCAAGTTGGTTTCGTGACCGAGCCCGGACGGGTAATTACCAGGTGTCAGTTTGAAAGAAAGCTAATACAGCTTGCCAGGGGGTGTACTGTCTAACACCCGACACTCCCCACGCCCTCTACCGGCCGCCTCAACAAACTACAGCCTCTATAATGCAAGTCTCAAATTATTTTCCTGCCTCTTTTGGTGTTTTATAAACTTAAAAATTCCCTTAGGATTTAAATTAGGTTAATTAACATTTATCAATTCTGCTAGCAGCCTAGAATCTAGAAGAAGGTTCGTGTTTTAGCGACGTTTAAAATTAAAACATAAATTTTCTAATAAAATTAGAAAATTTATGTGGTTGTAAAATATTTTTTAAAACATAGTGTAACAATGTTATCTCCTATTGTTTTAACATGTCAAAACATAACATAATTTTAATCAATCTATTTTTTTAAGGAACTGCTTATGTATTAAACATTTTGTATGTGTGGCAGTCGTTTTGTTTAGAACATAATTTTTTTGGTTATCTGTCGTTTAAATGTTAAGCGAAGGTGGTAAATTATGCTACAGTAAAAACAAAATGTTAAATAAAACTTATCGCTTCCTTGCAACTTTATTATAACAAAATAAAAAAGAAAACGTATCATTTGCATATCTAAATAAGCAGAAAGAGATAAGATCTCTTTAAGGAGACCAAGTTAAAATGTACACGTTAAAGAGTCATTAGCAGGAAAGAACCATTTCTGTACTCACACCATGTATACAACCACGATAAGACAAAAAACGAAAATACGACTATCTCTTATACTTGGCCGAATGTTTTCCATTTATTGGTTGTTTCGAGTTTGTTTTATTTAGTTTTTGAGGGGGGTAGAGCTTAAATTGGCACTTCTTTAGATGGTTAATCCTCTTATAAAAAAACAGCGGGGAGTAACAATCTAAAGAAGGTGTAAGGAACGTCCTTCTTTAGACTGTTACTCCCCTTATATAAACTAAAGTGTGATATTCCTTTGTCCTAAAGCACATTGAATTAAACATCCCTTTGTTATAATAGTTAATTAGTCAGTCATTTATATCTTTAAAAAAAAAACCTAGGGGTAACAGTCTAAGGAAGTACCCTTAAATATATAGCTAGATTTCGATAAATTAGTTCTTGTAGTATGCATTTTGTAGATTGTTTCTTGTAGTATGAATTCTAGATTCCTATTTGGGTGTTTCGAGAAAAATTATTATTTCACTTGAAAGACCCAACTAATCAAGTACCTAGATATCTCCTCGAAACGTGACTTTTCTGAACCCATATGTCAAATTTCGTAGAAAACGGCCCAGAAAAAAGCGTCTAGAAAGCGTTTGCACATAGAAAAGAAACGTCAAATATACTTTTTTGGGTATTTCCCCTCTGATTTTTTCATCGCCCCATAATAATATGATATTTGCATGGAATTATTTCAGAATTTTATTGACTATCCGTTATTGGGTGGTCGGTGATTTTATTTTGGGTATATTTTAACTCATTAAACCAATAAAGAATGAAAAATTTAAAATACATATTTTACTCATTAGCAGCTTTAATTTGTTATCCTACTTCAAAATTAAAAATATTTAATTTTACTAATTTGTTTCCAAATTGCGCATGCACATATCAAATTTTTATCTTCTGTATATTTTTCCTATGTGTGGTTCAAAAATTGGTTGAACTAGCCTATACGGGGCATGTATAGAAATGAAAAAAAAACAAAAAAACTGGCACGTATAGTTAAAGTCTTTTCTATATATTGATAAAAAAAAATGCACTAATTATGGTTTCTTCATTACATAAGTTTTCTCTTGATACAATTTCCATCTTCAGTCCTCTATTTTTAAGACACAGCTGTATACAGGTCGATTTTAGGAATCTTGGGCTATGTATCTGTTGTAGATTACCTGGCCTTAGATTACCTGTTGTAGATTACCTGGCCTCGATGTAGCGTATCTGGTTTTTCAAGAGAGTATGAAATTAAAAAGAATACATAAATAATGCAATTTATATCAATATACAGGAAAAACTTTGTATGCATTATATTTGTTAGTTTTTGCATTTCTATACATGATGCCCCCATATATAGGATAGTCCAACCCAAAAAGTTAGGATAGAATTTGAAATGTCAACTTTTTAGCTTAAACGGGTCGGGAGATATGAACCGAATATGGCCCTCAGCATAATTGTTTCGCAAAGGAACTACTAAACCCTGAAAACAAACAACATAAAGACATGAATGTTCTTTTTTTTTTTTTTGGTTTAAACTTCAAATAAGACAAAACTAGTTAATGAATAATTTGTGTAATCATTAATATTTGTTCTTAGTTGATTTGTTTACTATTATTGCTCTATATTTAAAGGAAGATGAAGATGTCAAATGGAAGTATGTACGTGCTATACATACATTTGATATTAAATCTCTGATTTAAATCATGCAGATGTCGTGTAACACAACCATTGTAGAAAAGAATGTGACGGTAAAGCGTTCTCTTTTACTGTAAAAGCATTCTGGAGTGAAGTACGAACGATGTTATTCTCTCGCTTTAGATATTGAATAAGATAAGAGAGAGGTTGAGAGTTTAATAATAATAAAAAAAACAAAACAAAGATAGAGCTCGAGTTTGAAAATGAAAGAGCGATTGAGAGATAGATGAAACAGTAGTGTGTGGTTTTGTATAGGAGTTTAAAGCTTCAAATTTACTTCTATGTTTGAATCAAGCCTACCACTTCCAACACTGAGATATACGACAACCAGAACTACCCTCCCTTCCTACTGGCAAAACAACTCATTCCCAGTGACGTTTCACTGCCTTCTATATCTTCCTAAAACTCTCTCGACCCACGTACAAATATGGAAAACGGAACTCCGTCGAAAATTTCGTCATAAATTCCTCTGCCATACGCACAATGAGGCGACCTACTGCCTCAATCCTTCCATACCAACAACCCAATGTAATTTCAATTAATCTAAAAACCCTCTTCTTTTCACTTCATACACACTCGCCACATGTATAATTGTGTGAGTGTGTGTTGGTAAAATAAATAGCCGGTTGTGTTTGCCATTTTCGTTGAAGTGAGTCACTTCCCTTCATGAATAATAGATTAAACTTTCTTTATGAAAACTTGAGGCTTGTAAACGATTTAAAAAAAAAATATATATGTATTTAAAATTGAACTTTTTGCCTTTCATAATGTCTCTTTCCCTTCCTTTTCCAAGTTTTATTATATTTATTAACTATTAGGATATTGTGGCCAAGTAAATAACTGGATTAAAAATCACAACTGTTCAAATAAACAGTTGAAATAAAATGGCAAAAATGATTTCTGCATTTGCGTATTGTAACAGTAAGTCGTTTTATTATTTTTACTCTCTCATATAAAAAGAAAGAATTTTGATGACGTGAAAATTTCATTTTCAGATTGATTTTTCTGAGAATATCTTTCGTTTGTGCGTGGAGTTTGAATAACTGGACCGATTTTGACGAAATCCTAATAGCTTTGTCCTATTTTAATTTTTGAAACTGTGTAATTACGTCAAACACAAAGTTGTTGAGATTAGCAACAATAATTTTTATATATTTAAATCGTATTATTAATTTTAATCCCAATGATTTATAGAAAACCATTATTGTTAATTTGTTTTTTCTTATGACACGACTCTTTATAAAAAGATTCTTTAATCTAAATATTAATATAACTAACTTTGGTTTTGTGATTGTTGATGTTTTGTGTTTTGTTGATATGATGCATTAGTTTAAACAAAAACATAATTATTTAATTTATCAAAATGTTTAGAGTTATTTGTTGTTTCTAAGTTGGTGGTACTGAGAGATAATAAATCAGCTGTTTTCATTTCATCGCATTTTTTTTTCTATGTTCATCGCGCTAGTTATTCGTAAACATAGTTTGTTTTTCTACAATTACTTCAATAATATCTTTTGAATTAAAAGCAGTGTTTATGTTGTTTCATTGTGCGGTGATTACTAATAATATAGATTTATAAGTTTGATTTGTGTTTTTGATTAAATGATTGTTTTGTTAAATTAAATTAAATTAAATGATGATTTGTTTAACGATTTAAATGATCGATTCTATTAACAATCGGAAATGGATTTTAAAAGATTTCTTCGCTTTGTTTTTATTGGAATTGATTCTAAAGTTTTAACAATAAAAAGGTAAAAGTTTAACTTATATACAATCTCACATATTGAACTGTAAATTAAGTATTATATTAATTGTATAACCTATCGTTTTAATTTAAGAAAAGTACACAATTATTAAAATGCTATTAATGTTTATAGCTCTTCAAATATTGATTAGAGTTAGTCATGAACGTATCACTTAAATCTTCAATCTGTAACAACGATTAGACGTAATCAAAATTTGTTTTATTTTCGGTACTTCGTTTATTGTTACTCCCCTATGTTTTTTATTAGAATAAACAACTGACTTAATAATTATTAAGACAAAGGGATGTTTAGTCCAATGTACTTTGGAACAAAGGAATATCACTTCTGTTTTTGTAAGGAGAATAACATTCTAAAGAAGACCAGTCCGTACACCTTCTTTAGATTGTTACTCCCCTCTGTTTTGTTTATAAGGGGAGTAACAATCTAAAGAAGTTCCGTATTTTCATCTTTTTATAAAATATTAGATTTATTACAAGTAATTTTTTAGGAAAAGAATATTTTAAGTGAAATTTTAACTACTTTATGGTTAACCTCGTACTTTCCTGTGTTTTGTCACATCTGATTTGTTAATGGGCATAATATTATGATTAATAATACCCAAGAATAATTATTTTGTTAAACAACTTAAACAAAATTATTCTTGGGACACAAAAC
The DNA here is from genome assembly GCA_001010745.2 of Gerris buenoi. Classification (NCBI taxonomy): domain Eukaryota; kingdom Metazoa; phylum Arthropoda; class Insecta; order Hemiptera; family Gerridae; genus Gerris; species Gerris buenoi. Next base: position 197,644 of record KZ651182.1, on the reverse strand, counting down.
ACACAATTATAGTTGGGATACTATTTTGCGGTAAGATTACAATTATCATGCCATCTTAGCAAAGGAGGTTAGAAAATTAGGGGGCCTCACTCGAATGTATTTTTTAGACAAAGGGATATCACCTCTAAAATGTATTAACTATATAATAAGCTTTCAAATTAATATATCTTAAAAATAATCTGTTTTGACTAAGGGATATAATCTCTTATGTGTATTAATTAAGTGAAATTGTGCTGCCAAGCGATTCTCGACGTTATTGCGCTCTACAGATTAGCCAATTTTGCAGTACCAATTAATACTACCAGTATTATATACATACCCTATGTGTAGCTATTATGATTTATATGGTACATAATTTCTTGTTGAGTGTTACCACTCCTTTTTTCTTCTAAATGCTTATAAAAATTGAATGACCCCTTACATATCGAACGTTATTCATTATTTAAATTAACTCTATTACGAATATTAGAGGTAATTTCAAAGCCATTTTCTACAATAAATTGAACAATTACTTGTTACTTTATTTTTTTTACAAGCAAGTGTATTTAAGCTTGGCTTGACTCAGATTAAAAGCTTTAGATGTTTCCTTCGTACCCAACGTAATGTTGGGAAGGAACATCACGTAACGTGATGTTCCTTCGTACCCAAATTGTTCATGGAATGTTTATTTCGAATACGTTTATCCTTGGACATTCACTTGTAAAGGTCCTAAATATATTAGATTGAATTGCAATTTGAGACATGTTTTCTTCTTTTATCAAAATCAATATATTATGCTTTAATATGTGTTAATTGACCAATCCTCAAAACTGTGGCTTTCTTCAAGGATTACTAACAGTCATCTTCGTCAGTGTCTTCGCTTGGTAGTTTTGTAAGCAAGATATAGAAATATTATTTATTGGTTGATCGTCCTTTGTGTCAGTGGTGCATTTTTTGTAAATTTTATTTAGTTGTAGTATTTTATATTAAAGAAAACATATTAAATATCTGAATATATTACAGGTTTTTTAGTATTTCCAAAATGTTTTAATAGTCCTATATTTCTGTTTAAGTGGTCTGTATACAGATGATTTTTCCCTCCATTGTTTAGGACTATTGTTTTTAAAAAATCTTTGATTTCACAACAGGTTAAAGGAAATTCTATTCCAAAGACACCAAGATTAATTTTTGATTTTTATGTTTTCTTCTTTCTTCTCTTTTCTGTTGTTTAAAACAATGCACTTTGTCCGCTATAACAATCTTTCCGGGGTCTTAAGGGGAACATTTAGAAAACGAGAATAGTGGCCTAGGGGTTGAGCGGTAGCATTAAAACAGGAGGAAAAGAAGGGGGAAAAAAAGAAATACAAGGTTTTGTAGAATGGTCTAGCCAAGCATGCTAGTGCAATTCTCCTTAGAGACCCACTTCAGGGAAATTAACTAGCTCTAAGGGAATTTTCGCCAAACCTCCTTGGAGGGAAAAAAGCTTCTTACCAGGAGAACTATCTTTAGTTAAGGTTTTTAAAAGATGTTAGAAGAGAGAAAGAGGAAAACATTATAGGATGGAAACCTTAAAAGAAAGGATTTGGACTAGAAAGAGGAGGGAAACTGCTGTTTAACTCTTAAACTAGAGTTCATTGTTATTACACCAAGACTCCTCAACTCTATGGGCGTCTTCAAAGAAATAAAAACCCAACAGAACTCTTTGGGAATCAATAACAAAACAGTGGTACACCCGAAACTAACTCTTCACTGTTGCTTCATCCCAAATTGTATATATATATTTATTTATTTTCTTTATCTAAAATCAAAGATTCATTACTTATGAATAATCAATTGAAATTTTTTATATTTATGTAGCACTTAGATGTTGAGGTTGATTAAATAATAAGTTGCCGTTCCTGTTGTGATGGTTCAGATATATTTCAACCTTTTTTAAACCCACAATTGAATTCCAAGAGAAGCTTAGCATTGGAAGTTCGTATTACGGATTACTGACACAATCCAGATCAATGATATAATTATGACCAAATATGCTTTGAAAAGTAGATTTCTCAAGTAGACGCTTGGCTTTCTAAGAAACCATGTTCAAAAGTAACAGCTGACTTTCTAGATTAGAGGCTAACTAAGCTTACCGATAGCCACACATAGCAATGATAAACAAATGTATTGATATTAGCAAAGAGTAGTCATTAAGTAAGTCATTAAGTAAGCCAAAGGTGATTATGGAATAATTACAGTCTGTCCCAAACGAGAGTTAGTTCTGTTGACAGCGCAGGAAAAACTAGCAAATAGGGTGGGGAGCCAATGAGAGCTCAAGATTTTTCCTCTAGATAACCATTAACCGTATAAGAAGGTGAGTGTAGTGGCTTAATTTTTTCCCTCAGAGGTTGGCCAATCTGTGTGTCACTTGATTTCCCGCGCTGTCAACGCACTAACTCTCGTTTGGCTCAGAAAAAAGAAGAAAAAATTTAACAAATAATAGTAATTTAGCCATGTTCTTTCCATAGTGAATGTCAAGCGGTGTTTCTAAAAAAATACATCTATCCTTTGCGCATTCTAAAAGAAGAAAATAACATNTATATATATAAAGTATATATTGGAGTATGAAAGGTAAAAACAGAAACAAGAATTAAATTTTTTTAGAGGAACGGTATCTGTGTTGGCTCGAGCAACATTAGTACTATGTTGACAAATTAAAGCTTTTTCCAGGTGAGGTGGAGAGGGAGTAATGTAAAGGATGAAGTGTCTGATGGATTTTTGATTCCTGGCAAAAAAGAAGGCCTAAGGCTATGAAATAAAGCAAGTGGTCCTTTTTTTTAGCAACACTATCTGGCTTCCCCGGCTGTGCGGGCTCCAACCCTGAGAGCCTTCCAGCAAACCCAGGATATTGCGTCGGATTCCTACTTCCTTCTATCTTGTTTCTCCTCATTTTAAACTTAGGGTCCAAAAAACATTAAAATAAAGTAGCAAATCTACTTAAACTCCAAAGAGAGAGAGAAAAAAACTCATTAAAAAAGATATTTCTTTTCTCTGCATAATGTAAAGAAATACGAAATTAGAATAATTAAAATGTCTTTTAGGAGAAAAGAGTGTGTATAAATAGCACGTATAAATCCAGTCTCGCAGTCGTTTTATGTTAAAAATAAATCCAATTGAGGGTTTCTGAAGAAAATAAAATATATTTTGGTAGACAAGACCTAAAGGAATTTATTTATACGTTAAATTCAAGTTCAATTAATAAGATGAAGTAGAAGTAGTAAATAAAATTTTCTGCCAATAGAGTAGTAGATATCAATATTGTGTTCTATTACTAGACAAAAGGTCGAATGAGATTTGGATCATTTTTTTTGGACACATTCAAATTTTTATTAGAAGGTAAATTCGAAATTAAATATGTCCCAACAGATTGACAAAGCCGTTAAATTTCTGATAGTTAGTATCAATTAAAGACTCGACTGGCCTTTAACTGTGTACTGAAGGAAAATCAAATTCGCCACAAAAATTAAGACTCTTTTAACAGACGAAAGACAAGATCCAGTTGTATGGCAAATTACGAGAAAAATTACTGACAAACTGACTTACAATAGACTCAACAGACATCTGACATCAGTAGAGTAGGTATACATATTAAGGGTGATTCTCGTCTAACGCTAGTGGACAATGGTGGCCAATTGGTCAATGATCAACAGCAGCTCTTTCGATGTCGCAAAAAAATATTTTTTCTGACTGAGTACTACACTCGCTCATAGTACTAAGGCAATTAAAGCTATAAGCATTGGTTGGAAAAATAATTTGGACTAAAATTTTGAACGTGTGCATTTATTTACTAAGAACAAATTATTGATTTATTACATAGGAATGTGCTCTTGTTTGAATTTCATCACTCATAATAATCCTTTTGTCGTCGAATCGAGACAGAAACTTTATTCATGATTTGAAGTCGTGGTCTTGGGATCGCATTACATAAATTTTGGTCAAAATAGGTTCATTAGTTTTTGAAACAACAACAAGATCTATAAACTTTATACATTTCTTAATAGCGCTTTGGGCAAAATCTTTTACGTTTTTACATTCTTTATCGACTAGAATATCAATGACATACTTTTTAGCTCTTAGTCTTACATATCTATTGATTATTTTTCTACCTACTTCATCTTTAAAAAATCCTAGATACCTTCGTTCACACAAGGGAGACTGACCTCAGGAGTGAGATTTGATGTATCCAACTAATCTATGCGATTAAATTTGTCCTTAAGAAACATTTCCTTAACCTGCATTTGCTATTTGTTAGAGTAAAATTTTAGGATGGTATATTTTTAAAGCATCTGAATGATGGTGGCCTTTTCCATTTGACTAAGTCGCAAATAATCCTTTAATTTTTCAATTGCATTCATCTTCCTGCAGATGTATACATTTTTCAATGCATTTTATACATCTTACTCAGCGAATGTATATAATTGGAGGTTACTCACGTTTGGCTGTCGATACATGATCCTTCCGCTGTTTTAGCTTGGTTTGAACTCGACTTAAAGGCTCTGGGTTGTAGCCACGCTTATATAATCTAAGCAACAAGATAACCAACCGAATAAATAAAATATTTCCAGGGTTACCTTTAAAAATAGTTTATGACTATAATATTTTGATATGGTATGCGTTCACTTGATCATTGAACTTGGTCCACTTTGAACTAAAGGCAACCACCACACGAGACAACAGTAAAGAGTAATATTCTGAGGGTGAGTTGTATTCTAAAGAGAAAATGCAAGGTTTCCCTCGCTCCTAAAATTATTAATATATCAACACATTTCAGTTACTTTGGTATTTTAATTCAGAGTTCTATGTCAATAATTTACAAATAATAAATCTTGCAAACCTTTTCTCTCTATATAATTATTTTTACAGCAAAGAAAAAGCCTAAAATGTGTCTAGGTTGAATTCCTTCTAATTGAAGGCACCCGCTTTGTTGACGCAGTAGTGCTGCAAAGGAAGGCAGGACAATCCGTTCTCCTCCTATCCCAACACTAAAACCTCTTGAGCCAACTAGGCTGGTAGAATTCTATCACTGAGTATTGACACTCTGTGCGTCGAAACTCCTATTTACAGCAGAATTTATTCTGTCCCCTCGAGAGCAGCGTGCGCCAACCGCATAACACCAAGGACAAATGACTTGATTATTATTAAAAGATAAGCCAGAGAAATGACTATACATGTTTATACATTCCAGCATAGGATATCTTTTATTTCATCACATTGCAGACAAACGCTCGTCAATATTAAGCCCCCCCCCCTCCCTCTCCACCTACATGTTGCTGTCGTACTTGTTTAAGCGAGAGCAAATACAAAAGCGCTTGTGTGAGTCGAAGTGATAATAAAATTAACTAAAAGACCACGCAGGCCCTTTCGCCTCCCCTTCCTATTTCCTTCGCTTCGTCATGTAATAAATTTGAGTGGGTTTTATGTATTTCAGAAGAACTAAATTTGCTCAGTTGGCATGTAATGCTTATCTAAATTGTGGCAATACAAACCGTTTCCGAGAGTCTGTCTGTTTATTGCCCTTATGAATCTCAAATAATTGATAATATCGACCTACAGAGTTTGACAAAGGGCGTGATGAGCAATCATTCAGGCTTATAAAGAGGAATATTAATTCGAATATTGTAAATTGTAAAACATTCAGGGCTTTTGCACTAATTTCGAGATTATGACCTTAATTTGATTCTTAAGGGACGAGCTTTTGTTTTGTGCAGTACTTTTTAAAGTTTTAAGATATGGTATTCATATTTGAGAACCAATTTATAAGAGATGTATGTTTTAATGTAAATAGTTCCATACTTCGCTTTAAATCATGTATAATATTAATTAAGAACTTCCTCTTCACCCTGCCTCCCCCCCTTAAAATGTTGATTGGGGTCTCTAATGATTCAGTTTTTTAAACTACTTGGAGCTCGATGGGCGCAAAGTGGTTATGAGAACTTCTGTTTTTTTATGTCTCATTCAGAAACTGTCCAACTGTTAAGCAAACAAAATAAAACTGCATTCTTGCTCTTGAAAGTACGAGTGAAGTGAGGTTAGGGACTAAAGAAAGAGCAGACATGGTCTCAATGTTGAATATTTTGGGAGAGGGTCTAAAAACTTTCTTTTTTTCTGAAAGTTTCCACCTATTCTGGAAGTCACTTATAATTTTGATGATGAGTCAATCAGTCAGTAACAAGAATTTCATCTTAGAATCTGTCGCTCTTTGAAAAGGCTATTATATTAAGGGCCCAATTGTTTATAGTATCGTAACATTACTTAAGCTTAATCTATGTTTCAAATTTCAAAATCCCATGTTAAGAGAGAAATCGGATATATTTATGTAAGAAAACCCGAATGAATTGGTTCAAGTAAAGATACTTTGCATGCTTGCTGGAAGTTGGCCTTGTGTGCTGTGCTCTGCCGTGCTCTCAGATTTATTTGGTTATTATATTCTCATTTTTCAGTTTTAGAGTTGTATCACTATTCAAGCAATTTAACAAAATAATTTTTTGAGTTAAAGTTTTAAAAGCTTCATATACAATATTTTGTAAAATTGCAAACTACTGTTTATGTAAATATAAACAGTTATCTATGAAGAGAGTATACATTTTTGAAACGGTCTATTTTATAAAAAATATGAGTGTTGGAAATTTAACATTTGGTAGAGACGGAATTACACTACTTTTATTATCAATTTCCCTTTTGAAGGAATTAATCCGATCAATTTCGAAAAATCAGTTTGTTCAATCTAATTTAGTCTGAGATTATCAGTAAATCGCTAATAATAAACTGTGATGGAATCACCTTCTTTAGGAGGGTTTTGTGAAGGGGCTTTATCAGATCAACGTATAGTTTAGGTATTGTATGCTTTGGATCCCTGGCACCTACTCCCTCGTAAGGGAGGTTATAGGTTGGATGGAACCGTGGGTAGGGCTAAAGTAGATTTTAGCATAATATCCATACAATGTAGAGATGAGAGAGGATGTGGGTTACCACTGTGACGTAGATACGTAGATGTGGATTATCGCTACTGTGGTCGGACTAACCCTGTCCTATGCCTGTGATGCTGGTTTTAGCCTTTCCATATTATGATCCACTCGGTGGATCCTAACCTACCGTTCTGCGTCGCCTGTCTCTCTCACTCCGGATATGAATATGCAATACACACAACCCCCGGCCCCTCCCGTTTGCTACCCGGGTCCTCTTTTACCAAAAGCACACACTGATCCCGAAATGGGAGCATATTTTATCGCGTGGTTAAAATCAGTGCATCGAAGCCTCTTTGTATGTTGATGGTAAAGCCTTGTTACCGACAGAGCTGGTTCGAATCGAAAATTATCTCCATTATTATCTTCTCAGGATAGTGTGAACAAACTCTTTAAGCTAGTATTATGTTTGAGAGATACTGAGGGAAGTTATTGATTTTATTGTATGCATTGCAAATCTCACTCGGAAATTCTCCAATTTCTGTACACTAATGATGCTGAAATTTGGCAAATTTATTGTGGTATACTTATTATTCAGATTTTAAAGTTGATATTTCTTCTTTGCTGATATTACTTCAATTTAAACATAAACCCGTTAGTATTATTCTGTATAAAGCACACACATCAATCAGTAAATAATGTATTTACGATGGGTAACAAAGTAATCCTCATTGCCTCTTTCAACGTTTTCTCGAAACAAATTAAATTTTACATTTTTAATTTTATATACTGGGGCTTTATTTTTGTACATTAATAGACTATTCTAAGTGTTGAATATTTCTGCATTAATTATTTAAGCTCAGTAAATTATTTTAATGACTCTCATGCCAGCAGGTATTTTTATAAATAGCAGGTATAAAAATAAATAGTCTTGGATTTATTTTAATTCTTAAAAAGTCTGAGTAATTTATTATTTGAGTTCCTAATTTATTATATGCTAAATCATACATAGTCACGAGTTATTTAGTTTTATAGTAGAAAAAAACATATTCCTTAACCATAAAAAAAAAAAATATTTTTAGCCGTAATGAATAAAAAATATTCTAGATTGGCAATGTTGTATAAAATGTATTTCTTTTAGCACTTTCCATTGGAAATATTGGAGCTCTTTTTGTATTTTAAAAATGTTCAGGATTGTCATATTTAAATTCCTTCTTAAAATATTTTTGAATTTAAACATTTAAATCACAAATATATGCCTTTTATATAACTTTTTATATAACCTCCCAGATTTATATAACCTTTTTTATATAACTTCCCAGATTTAAGTAATATAGTTCTAAATTAATTATTTTATTGATAAATAATTTTTGGGTTACAAGAATAAGAATGCTAGGAATTGTTTTTTGTTTAATAATTATTTTGCACTCATTAAAATCTTTATAATGTTTTATTGGAATATGATTATTTAGATAATCATTTCAAACATTCAAGCCTACATTTGCTTTCGAGCTTACCGAAGATAACAAAACTAAATGATCTTTCTGAAAAACTTAATTTTTTTGTGTCCGATTTCAAAAATTTCAAGACGAACATTCGTTGCAGAATTCAGAGAACATTATTGGCCACTTGTCTGTAGGTCTATCAATTTAATTTATCTAAATCTATTAATTTTTTCGAGCCAACACATCTTGAAAACTACGCGTTCGTTTCTAATGAAATTCGAATGGTAAGTCATAATTAGCCAATAGGTATTCGAATATAAGTTTTGACCTTCTGCGTCCATTTACTTCTCTTCCACATGCGCACAAATACACATTTATAATGGAAGAGGTGTAGATCAATAACCAAACAACGTCTTCACACAAAATAATTGTATTTGTTACAATTGACCGGTTTCGGCTGTTCTAATGCAGCCTTCTTCAGATAATCTGTGTAGGTTATTAAGAGACTTCAAAAATGCAAGTCTAGAAGGCTGCATTAGAACAGCCGAAACCGGTCAATTGTAACAAATACAATTATTTTGTGTGAAGACGTTGTTTGGTTATTGATCTACACCTCTTCCATGATGAGTCGCCATCACACACTGGAGAAAAACACAGTCGATGATCTTACACATTTATAACCTATATCTTAAAAAATACTCACCTGATTTTTATAATAAGATATGTATGGTTTGTCGAAATTAGGTGTGAAGATAACTCTTCCTAGTTATTTATTCAGTAACTGTGACATTATCTAAATATCACAAAATCTTCGTCATAACTGCTAATGAGTTTTTTTTGTTAATTTAGGCTGTCGTTTTTCTTATATTTAAAATGTAATTATGATCATTTGTGCCATCCTATTTTTATTTTGTCTAAGTTGAACCTTGTGAGTGAATTAAAGAAAGATTTTTTTTTATTGTTAGTTGATTATTTAAAAGTGTTAGGTTGACAACACTGTAAGTGAAAGGGACAGAGATTTTCCCCCCTTCCTAAAGTTTATCTTAAGAGAAAATTAGTTTAAAGAAGGAGGGAAAAGATTGTGGAGAGAGTTTGATGAATATTCGCCAAGGAGTTTTCCCTCAGATTATTAATTATTATAGGCTTGGAACGGAGAAAGCCTCTTCACTCTACTCATGATCAAGATACTACCTGCCTGAAATAACAAAATTTTGACTTCATCAAGCCCACTTTACAAACGAGCCAACAGAGAGTTTTTTTT
>KZ651182.1:141039-152110 GCA_001010745.2 Gerris buenoi | reverse complement strand
AATAGATATCGGGGCACCCGATAGATAGATAGATAAATAGATATCGGGTATAGATATCGGGAGATAGATAGATAGATAGATAGATAAATAGATATCGGGAGATAGATAGATAAATAGATACCCGATAAATAGATATCGGGGCACCCGATAGATAGATAGATAAATAGATATCGGGTATAGATATCGGGAGATAGATAGATAGATAGATAGATAAATAGATATCGGGAGATAGATAGATAAATAGATACCCGATAAATAGATATCGGGGCACCCGATAGATAGATAGATAAATAGATATCGGGTATAGATATCGATAGATAGATAGATAGATAGATAGATAAAAAAAACTCTCTCAAAATGTTTCCTGTAACATTAATAAAAGAGCCTTTGATTTTAAAATAAAGAGAAAAGAAGTTATCTTTTCCTTTTAGTTGGTCAGAAAACTTACCTGAAGGTTTCCTCGAGAAAAGGACGGCTATAACAGGAAAGGTATCAAAGGCTGTGTCGGGTCAAAGGGAAAGTAAAGGAAGGGTAAACAGGATATCTGTCGTGAAAGTAGACAAGGGTCGGAGCATATCACACACTTCTCTCCTTGCTTCATCAAAGGGAACCTTAAATATCTGAGGTCTAAGTTAACTTAGGCTATGTAGGAGTGTAGGTTAGGCACGAACGAATTTCTATCAAGAGTCTCACAAGGGTTAACCTCAAGAGATTTACCGAATAACGAGAAGAGAGGAAGTGGACTGAGGATATAAGTAAGGGTGAATGCTGTGAAGACAGGAGGTTTACCCTAGATATATGACCGAGTAATCTTGAGGGAATCGCAGCCATCAGGGGACTTAATTGTTGAAACGTTCTAGGATGAGAGGGGCGCAGTTAACTATAAACCCTGCTTATTGTCTAACACTGAAGATTATCTCTCCTCGACGACAAAGTAAGCAACATTTATACCACTTACCTTCCCCTTAAATGTTACATCAGAGATAAACAGTCATCCTTCTACTTCCTTGTTTATAATCAGAATCAATTTTAAATTAATATTTTAGCTTTACATTTTCATGTCCGTTATATCGAAGTTACTATTAAACACTTGCATTTTAAGAAAATGTACAGTACTGTGTATTGTTCATCACTTAATTGAATAGAAGTTAATATCTCACGGACAAATTATGCTTTTATTTAACTTGCAATGTTTGTATGTATGAATGTTTGGGTCAAATCTTGCAACTGAATTTGAAAGCCGTTATCCTCAACCGATTGAATTAAAATTTTGCATACACGTTTAATTTGGATGAAAATGCATGGTTAGCTAATTGAACGTCAATCTAAATCCAATATGGTGGGCAGCCCAAGATGGCGGACTAGTTATTTTTTAAGCACGCACTTGATATGAGTATCAAACGAAAGGGTTTGCTGAGAAGAATACCTACGACTCGAATCAAGTTCGCTAAGTTGTAGGCCGTGTAAAACCAGCTTTAGGCATTCCCTGTGCATGTCTGACACAAGAATAACTTTATTTATTTACATCCAGCGACTCTGATATCAAAATCCTTGTAGCAATAAATACTATTAATACTTATATCATAATAATTAGTTTTTCTCAGTTACATTATCAACATTCTTAATGTAAAGGTTAATTTTCAATATTTTCTTCTAATGTTTCAGGTAAAAATGAACTGATATTTTTGACAAAACTTCCTTACAATAGTGGGATGAGCTAATCTGTAAGTTTGATATCTTTTTATAATACTTTTCTAATATTTACATCTCAAATCCTTATTTAATTGCCGATCTCTACTAACTTCTTTATTGACTATTTGACTTTTTATGAAATCGTTGAAATTTACACCTTTCTTATTTAGTAATTTGTGAGAGACTTTATCATTTTATATACTATTTACATTTTATGAGAACGTGCTATCTCATGAGGACAGTACAAATTTTAATTGTAACTCATCAAGACACCATCACCATTAATTAAAATATAAAATATGACACAAGATGACCTCATTATAAGAGTCGAAACGTTTTATAATGCAAAAAAAGTTAGTTGTCTATAATTAACACACTTAAATCATCCATCTTTTACAAATGATTGAATGTTATGTCAACCTTGTATCTTATGATGAGAGTAGAAAAAATTATCTTATGCTCCAAGTAATTTAAATTTTTTAGGTCTTAATTTATATAGAGGTCTATGGATCACTCCTTAACTTTTAAGTTCTTCGAAAAAAAATGAAGAATATAAGTAGATACTAATCTGATACAGTACCTAAATTTAGTTTAGTAAGCGGAATGAGAAGTTAGGAGTTAAGTACAAACTTGAGAATTATTATATTATACTTTTGTGATCATTTAAATTGGGCATTTGTGTGCAAGCAGGTAACTACATATATTACAAAGTTAAGAGAAGTTGTTGAACTGAGCACATTTACGTCCCTACTAAATCCCAGCTACTAAAAGTTACATGCTTATTCAGTGTGTTCGACAGCGTAATTCTTTCGCAGGCAATTTGCTGCGAGCTCTGCAAGCCCTTTAGACGAAAAACGACCTTACCGGAGACTTATAGCTTTCTAGTGGAGTGGGTTGGTAGTAGAGCTCAGAGCTCGAGCAGATAGGTGGCCGAACCTCACCTTCCATAAGAGGATTTAAGAGTTGCAACAGCTCCGTTTCTCTCCCAACTCACAATCCAGTATCTTCTACGGGCTAAAAACACTGCTAATGGGATTTAACTGTAAAAATAACAAGCTTGCTCTCTCCTCGCCTTCCATATAAAGCCCTAAATAAAAACTGTGTGATAGACCAAACAACGAATTTCACTGACCTAAAACAACGTATACTTTTTATCAGATTTAATCTCCTCTATAAATAAATCGGTGTAATTGTGTCTTTGTTTAATGCTATTACTGTTATAGTTTTAAATAGGACGCACGTAGTTTATTTGAAGATTTCTTTTTTACTCGCTCCTAGAGAAACAATAATATATTTGCTGGAGAGGGTTTTTGGCAAATCTCAGACCGGTGGGGGAAGGGGAAAGGTTCTGAAGCTGAAGCCTGTACAAGCTCAAGCTTAGGCCCTTATATAGCCCTTTACTAAGCTTGATTGATTTACTGCTTGAGCTCCTTCAAGACTCGAGAACTCATTGCCTCTACGTCCTTTTCTACTTATTCCTTATCACTTTTATCATTTCCATCCTTTAAACCTTACATTCCTCTTGTGTTACCACTTGAGTATTTTTTTTCTTATTTTTCCAGTTGTTGTTTCAGTCGATCTAATTCAACATGATCATGATTAATTTTACTCACGTAAAACCTAGTTTTATTATTTGTTTCAGTTTAATTAAAAAACGTTGGCAATTCTGGTTAAACTCCTTGGTTGATATAAAATCATTGGTAACTGTAAAAATCCTATTATACTTAACGAGATATTTCCATTTAATACCCTTCCTAAACTTTATTGTTTTGGATTTCTCGCACTATTGCTCGATAAGTGGAATGTACACGTATTTTAATCATATGACACATTAAACTGTGTATATATATTAAACAATAAACATGGTTTGTCTTCCATGTTAACTATACTATTGTTAAAGACTACTTATCTATACTATAATCAATTATAAGCTCGTTATATTAATGTACACGGTTCAAGATGACGCACCAAATACCTTGATAGATAAAATTTGGCTTCGTCACATTTCGAGATAGATTTTATTTTTATTGTTACGGTATCTTGGTCCTAAAGCTAAAACACAATTTGACATTATGAGTATACTATTTGTCACTTGAATTACTATAGTACATTGTCAACGTATTAAAAACGTATTAAAATGATTGACTAACTAACTAATTGTGTCCGTTTTTGTCTTATATCTGACTCCACGTCAGGTTTTTCTGATAATGACCAAGAGGCCGAAAGCTAATTCTGAGAATTAAATACTAATAATATTTTTAGTTCTTACTATTCTATCAAACAACCCTCTTGACCAATGCAATTTAGTTCTGGTAAATTTCGTCGTTAAATTACTATAAATTGTCAAGTAGTCTACCAAACATACTAAAACGTTGTATAATTATTTTAAGGATGGAAAATGATAAGAAATGACGCTTTAAAACAATAAACATGACAAGAAATGTGCAATAAGGTTATTACTAAATTATTCAGGAATCGATTATCCAAGACCTTCTGCAGCGATTAGCAAACCCTATACAAACTTTGTTGGTTGGCAGTTAAATATGGCCATACACTTCAAGTTGGCTTAAGTACTAAGCAAACTTAAAAGGAGGATTATCCCCCCAAGTCTGCGGTGTAACAGATTAGTTTGTGGTTCAGCCTGACTACACCTACTAACCTCGTCTTCTTCTTCTTCAGTGGTCACTAAATTGCGAGCATCCAAGAATAGAACAGAATATGGTGTGATCGAGACACCTTTTAATTTATGGTTTGATATTCGGATAGTAAGTATTATAATTATTTTTATGTTACAAACATTTTCATAACCCCTAATTTGTTTTAAGATTAAAAAAAATCGATTGGACATGGAAATTTTCCCATTCAGACCTAATCAATGCAGAGTAGCACATGTAGATGTGTAGTATACACGCAATGAACGCAAATTCAAAGTTCAGCTGCTACAGCTGTTCGACACAATATAATTTTTAGTTTCACATTTTACTTTAAAACATATTCTTTTATAACAAGAGTAGCTATTTTAATTTATTTAAAAGCTTCAAAAGACCTTTATCTTAATTCGTCGAGCAAAACGTTTTCTAATATTTAATATAAATAGTGGGTTTCTTTGCGATGATTTTGTTTTATCCCTAGAAAGACCTAGAAACCCTAGAAAGATTTTCAACTCATGTCACGTTTATCTAATCACAGCTCGCGTTACTATCTCACATTACACTGTTTAGTGATAGCGAGATCCCCAGACTGCTTTTCCTCTGAAAGTCTTTAGTCAGGTAATGAATAATTAAATTGAATTCGTTTTTCTCGTTTCAGTGCGAGTCAAGAGAAGGAAAAAGGGGGGGGGATTTGATTTGAATCGTTTAAAATTGAGGTTATTTAGGTAAAGGAGGAGCCCTGAGGTGGGAGGTTCTTGGATTAGAGTGAAAATGTTGCGCGAGGATTTCTCCCCTGCCCTGAGGACCTGTGTTTAATTTACACTGTTGTCGAGCAGATCGGTGCGAGGAGCCGTCGGATTTGATTCCCTTTAGAATTTCGGATCTTTCTCCCTTGTCGAGCCCTGGTTTTCACTTGGAAACAGACACAATCAGTGAGAGGAGAAGACGGAAGAGCCCGAGGGGTAGGTAGGAGGGTCGCTAACCTGTTTTTACCCGGAGCCGAGCCAAGTCAATAGGAATAGAAGTTTAATCGGATCGGCATCAAACCCGGTTTCACTCTGGTTTAACCTTGCTTTCAACTTGTTTTCGACTTTTCTTTTGTCGACAGATTCTCCTCGTTTCAATTCCTCCTCCACCCTTCTTTCCATTGATTCCAAGATACGCATTAAAACGGATAATAGCCTTCTTTTCACTTCCTTGGATACGAGTAAATTTATTTTGTTTCTAAAAAGCTTTGCATTCGCTTATTTATTGGGTGGAGAGTACACTAGAAAATGCTGGTTCTGGAGCTTTATTCAACTAAACTGAATAAATTAAAATCGAGTGGAATACCCTTAAGGATAAGCCTTAGTTGTCCGAAAATGAAATGAATAGAATGTTCTACATATTGCAAATATCTTTAAGGATATATATTTACTTCTAGTAAAGAAGACACTATATTATCATTACCCTTATCTCATACTGTTTTATCTCCTAAAGTTCCCATACACGGTCAAAATGTTCGCACAAAAATCTTGATTGTGCCAACATATTGACCGTGAATGGGGCTGTTTGATGTTTAACGTGTATGGCCTAAATGGCCCGACATCAGGTTTGATCGTGTATGGGGGCCTTATTCAAAAATTTATAATTGAAGTTGTCCTTTGCTTTCAAATTTACCGAAGGTAACGAAAGAATTGTGATCATTCTGAAGAACAATTTTTTTTTCTCATAATTCAAAATTTCTTTAACAGGAATCCGAAATCAGGGAATATTTTTCAGTCTCGTGTCACTTTTGGTAGCACATGCGTTTTTCATCCAGGAGGTCAGGATTAGATTCCCCACATAAGGGGCCCAACGCTCATTGTTCACCCAGATTGCGCATTGCGCATATAAATGGGTAGCTGCACGTAAAGTGATGTTTATCCGACTTTAACTTGTCTTTTATAAAGAACGTACAGGTGATTAGGGAACAAACTAACCCTTATCCATAACATAACATAATGTAATTGTATTATGTAGTTATGTCTTTTAACAATTGTAAACTTTTAAAATTAATAATTGTAAACTTATCACCCTGAATTGTTTACACTTGAGTTGTTTCTCAATTACCATGAACAATTCCTGAGCGCAAGGGACTAACAGATTTCGATTCTGTACATTTTAGTGTGTCGTCAAAAGCCTAACAAAGTTTTAAAGGCAATTTATTTTACTAACTAGAATTTCTAATCAGAATTCAGAGTGTTTTCTATCCTTTTTCTTTTGTTTCTCCTTATTCTGTTTTCTTATGATAGTCTTACCTTGTATATCGTTCAAGGTCCGTATAAATATTATTTATTTACACTATTTTTATCACGTTTCTTACATTTATTTTTACTTATTTTTTATTAACTTGGTTTCTTGCTTGTTTGTCCGGTACAAATCTTGCAATCAATTTTTAACTATCTTCCCGAGTAGCTAGACATTTGAAACTTTTACAATATCTCAGAACACGATGACAATGCATTATTTTAATACTTTTAGCCATATTCAGCAGAATTTAATTCGTTTGCAGCAAATTTTGATGTATGGAAACTTAGTTCAGGAAAAATCCGCAAGGTATTTTATTTGTTTTGACATATCCATATTTACCTACACTCTTCATTTTGACGGGTTTCAAATTTATTATTTATGACAGAAAATTTAAAAACGTACAGTCTATAAGATTAGAGTTGGCTCAATCGAAGGCGGGAAACTACAAACGTGGAGGTAGTTTTGGGGTTATAAAAAGAGAAAATCGGTGTTTCCATGTTATATTTTTTTTGTGGAACAGGGGTAGAGTAGAGCATTTTTTTTCTGAAGTTGCATTCAACATGGGGGACCAATAAAATCGTTTCCCTCAAAATTTTCCCGCATTTTGATTGTGCCAACTCTAATCTTATAGACTGTAGTATATAAAAAGTTCTTTTTATCTTGTAATTATTACTGATCAAACTAGGTACTGTTTATTTTCAAGAAAGCCTTCAATATTTCAGTTCATGGTAATTTTTTAAGTGTTATCGCACGTTAAACGTGAAATAAGCACAATTTTCTTAATGGAAGAAGGAAAGATTGTTTTTTGTTAATCACAGTAAATTACGGAAGCTGGTTTTCACTTTCTCTAAGAGGCAAGGATATGCTTTTTAGGAAGCAGCATTTCCGCAACACTTTAGCCAAGCGTTAGCTTATCCTTGGAGGAAAATAAGCGATGCTTCAAATTTATTCGTACAGAAACAACCGCTTATAATTTTTATAGACAGCAGCTATTTAAGAAGTTTATGAAGAATTAGACCGTGTGTGAGCATCAGTGTTGCTCTTAAAGCCAGAAGCAATATAAATCTCCCCCTCATTCATAAAAATGGGAGCCCACTGTTAAAATCTCACAAAATTTACCTTTTTTCTCTAAAACCCTACAGAGATGTTCAGTAAACATAATCTGTTGTTTCAGAAGTTAACCTTTATTGCTAGTTGTTCGATAGAGTTAATCATTCCTATTTTCCACCATATTTATCCCTGAATATTCCTTCTGAAGTGTTTTCAAATGCAAATCCAATTGATTTTATAGATTTTTGTTACCACGAAATACATAACAACAAATGGAAGAAAAGAAAAATGCATTTCAATAAATTTTCTATAATTTAAAAAAAGATTTCTTAAAATATAATAAAGAATATTCAGAGATATTTTTGAACAATAGTATATACCAGATTGCTTTTGCTCGAAACTTGTTCCCATTGCACAGCGAACTTTCAAACCTTTCCTCGTATGATTATACAAGATAGTTGAAGCAATAACAACTTTACACCGCAACTGTTATTACATAAACCTTCACAACTTACAACTCGGAAATACTTGAACTGTGAAACTCACTTAGTGTATTTTATAATTGCTTCTGTTTCAAACAGCAATAACAGTTATTTATCTTTTACAACATATTACATTAGAGGAAAACATTTTCCTTGAACAAAATTATTCGCTTAAGCAAAATATTCTGGGAAATTTAAGTACCCGTAGGCGTCTCTCTAAATATAGGTCATACCCGAGAGCTTAAGTACATTTTAAATTAATTGTATTGCATCATTAAAAATAATTATCAGAAGTTAAAATTATAACCTTCAAAGTATCCACTCATTCGTAAAGGAGGCGATTATATATTTCCATATACTTAGTATGGAAAAACTTACTGGAACTATACTTCTGTGAAGCTTTTCCTCCGAACCATATTGTTGGTAATTCTAAAAGTAATCTACTTTTCTACAAAAAAAAATAATAAAAAAAAATAAATAAAAAATCAATAAGTATGAAGAAAATCATTGTTATGGTTATCCAATAGAATATTTCTGTGGGATTATTTAATATTCTATTTCCTCCCTTTCCTTTTGTTTCTAAAACTACTTACCACTTAATAATAATACATATTCTATTATTTAAAAATAATACTCCAGTTTTGGCGAATAAATAAGCGCTTAGTGATTATTTTAATCAAATTCGTATAGTTTAGTGTCATTATAAACAACCTCATACATTTCTAAGCGACTTCATGTTCAACCTGTATGGATTGAGTGTTTAAATAAAAAAGTCTCTCCACATAAAAAATATTTAATAATTTCAGAGCTGCTTTTTACCACTATGGGGCCATCATCAGTGCCGAATATTGATGGGAATGTAGTGCGAGGTGAGTCTTACCAACTTAGAATAATACTATGTATAGAAGGAGCATAGAATCGAAATCCTATGCAATTACTGATAATAGGCTGAAGCCAACTTTTGCCGAGAGGTTGTGTCCCTTAGACCAGGAGACCAACATAACAACACTCTTTTTTTTTCATTTAAGCTGGAAAAGGTTGGCCATGCTTTAGTAACTATTCAAAGCCCGCTCACAAACGTCAAGAAAACAAGCCCTGCCATCGGTTATTGTTTACGTTTCACTCTGACGTCATTTTTTTCAACTCGCCCGGCATGATATAATAAACATTATTTTTAGCATATTTCAAGCTAAAATAAGATGAAACACAAAAAAAAAATATTACAATAAACTAAACTGACTATCAATAATTATAATTTAATAAAAAAAATAAATTAAAAAACCGAAGGCAAATAATTTTATTGTTATGACGTCACAAATTATAAAAATGAATTTATAGAACGCAGATTAGGTACAAAACCAAAGTTGGCTTAATGTTATCAGTGATCCTGCTTCTATATATAGTATTATTCTATGCATACCAACCAAGCAAACTTTTCAATATTCGGCACTGATGATGGCCCTGTAGTGGCTGAAAGCTGCTCTGAATTTATTAAATATTTTTTACCTGGAGACTTTTTTATTTCAACACTTTATGATGACCTCCACTAACACTTCATATCTTAACTCCTGTATACATTGCATCCACATATATAATTAATAGTTAAACATTACCTTATTAAACATTATCAGATCACTCACGGCTTCGAAACCGGTCAGGTTTTTGACGATAAACCTATGAATTTTGCATTTGAGTTTTAGTGCTGAATAGCTATCTTCAATACAGTAGTTATCCAAGCTCATAAATGTTTCATATAAGTTTTTTCCCTTCTGATTTAAAAGAAAAAAAAACTTCCATTCTGTTTTTCACTTTGCGACGTGCTCTTTTAGTTGCCTTTTCTGTTCGATAGTAAGGAACTGATTTTGTTGCGACAAAGGAAGAAAAGAAAAAAAATAAAATAAAACTTAGTGATGAGTTAGCTCGATACAACATTAGTTCGGATTGAAGGAAAAGAAGAGAGAAAGGGGGCCAGGGACGAGTTGGTCGAGAATTCCGAAAAACCCCTAGGACAGAATGTTTAACAATTCCAAGAGCGTCCAAGGGATGGGACAGGAGGATGGGGAAAGGGGGTTGTCTCCCCCATTCAATTCCAGTAGCTAAAGTTGAATAGTAAGGTAAAGCTTGAAGGGCTCTATCTCCCGGTACCTTTTTCGTACGAGGAATTCTCTGGCTGGACCTAGCGTTGGACTATCCTTACAGTTGCTTTTCACCGAGGTAGAGGATCCGCTTGCCTTTGTATGAAGCGACTCTTTTCTACCCTTGTGTACCCTGAACCTTCTCAGGGTACTCTCCTTTGACATAAGGGAAACTGACCTAAAATTTCCAGCGTTTTTGGTCTCCAATTCGGCCCTAAATCTTTTGCTTTCTCAGTTTCTGCATCCTCGCTCTAAACGTTTATAATTAGTCTCTACTTCTATAACTGGAATAAAGGTAGTTGGTTGTTTTTCTCTCGTTTTGATTCATCCAGCCTTGTTGTATCTCAGTAATGAAAACCTAAGGTTTTGTTGTTTGAGGTATTCATTCTAACTTCAAAAGAATCTATTAAATTTCAAACAATTAAGTGGCAAAAAGAGTTAATTTTTTAAAAACCTTTGCCTCAAAAGTGAGTTTTTAATGTAATAATAGGTATACACCTGCTATTAAGTACCTAACTGCAGTAGTATATAGTAGGTATTAATGCATTAGTAATACGTATTGTTAAACTTAAAACCACATCTTTTTTTATTGACTATATCTGTCCAATACACCCAATTGTGATCAAAGTAAAATCAGCTGAGTGAGTGTATAATATGGGTATACAGTATACAGTTGAATTACTTTCATAACCAATACCAAATATCGTATAAAAATGTTGAGGTTGTGTTTTGTTGAATCGTGTTACATATCTCTCCCTGAAGGCCTAATGCTACAGTTATTCGTACGTTC
>KZ651182.1:121239-131317 GCA_001010745.2 Gerris buenoi | reverse complement strand
ACTCGAAAATTAAAAAAAATCTAAATTTTTGACTTTACCGCATTTTTTCGAATTGCGCATGCGCATATTAAATTTTTAACTTTTGTGTATATGTCCTGTGTTTGGGCCCGGAAGTTACGCCAGTGTTATAAATTTCAGCATTTTAGCTTAAATGGTTCGGGCGCTATGAGCCAAAGAGCGACGGACAGACGGACACATCACCCTCGGCATAAGGGTTTTGAGAAGTATCTACAAAACCCTAAAAACACACTTAAAGCTCTACCGCCCATTGAGGTTAGAAAAAACAGTAAAATTAAAATGTGATTGGTTTTAAGCAAGATATCAAAAATCTAAGTACAGGCTTCATTCCCAATTTTGATTCTGCACAATTTGAGCCCTATTTCAACTAGTAGTACAGGCGCTATTTCAATACAACGATAAAACTCTGTATTGGAATAGTTGTAGTATTTATTGTTGTAGGGAGTTGAAATAGGGCTCAAATTGTGCAGAATTAAAATTAGGAATGAAGCCTGTACTTAGATTTTTGATATATTGCTTAGAAGCAATAAAATTTTCATTTAAACGATTTTTCTAAATGGCGGTAGAGTCTTAAGTTCCAAACTTAGTACACTATAGTCTTCTTCTATCCTTCCGATTTCAAACCTCTTACGGTAGAATCTACCTACACTTCTCGTGTAGGTAGATTTTATTACTTTATAAACGTTTATACCCAAAGTGTTTTTTTAATTTAACCCATCCCAGTGGTTCATACAGTGTTACAAGAATGGAGAAAGTAGAGTGGTGAATATAACCATCAAAATTCATGAAATCAAATGAGATTGGTCATAGTGAAGTGATGAGGATACCTTAGCTAAGCGAAGTGTATTATGCACCTTGCTTATCGCAGCTATTCTAACCGCTCCACTAAAACCCCTTTCATTTGGTTTCCTAGAGTTTGCTATCACCATTATCCTCTCTACTGTCCTCTCCACTCCACAATAATTACGAACCTGGTGTAAAAAATAAGGAGAAAGTTAAAAATAAAACATAATACACTTATTGATACTCATAATACCACATTTGATTAGTAACTCAACTCGTTATCAATCAACTCTTTGTTAGATTTTGTTTTTATTTTTATAAAGTGGTGATTTTCACTGATAAAAATGTTGTTCTTTGTTACTTATGTTATTTTATTTATTTAATTTAAAAAATTGTATGGATCTACCTTATCACAATAATTGTATGTTTACTTTACCAAGAAAAAAGTATTATAATGAATCCAATTTTTTTTCTTATATTTATTTATAAGCTAACCATTATTTTCCACAAATAGATTTCATAACAGTTAATAAATATTCGTGATTTATATCTTAAGCTATTATTATATTTGATTGATTTCAAAATATTACTTTCTTTTCATTATAAGAAAGATTGATAATTCGTTTTTTTTTTTTTTTTTTTTGTTTTCCCCACTGTATAGCAAATTTAATTTATTATAATTATTGTTTACTGCTGTAATTTATAAAAGTAAAAAAATAAATAAATATAATTTACAAAATTTGTAAAAATATACGTTTAAAAATGATTGTTTGTACATAATTTTATCAATACAAATAATATTATGTAATTAATTATTAAAATTAGTAGGTGGTGTGTTTGGGAGACATTAGTGAATCGGTGTGTACTTAATATAATTGTGTTGTTATTACTAGTCCGAGGGGGGCCCCGATCTATAATTAAAATAGTCTGCAATGGTATTGATTGAAGGTTGGGGGCCCGAAAGCAAAGTGTAATTTCGTTTGATTGATGTACCAGTTATTAGTAGAGGTTAAATTAAATTTGCGCGTGCTTCTTTCTATACCGCTGTGTGTTTTAACTGTGTATCAGAATATGTAAAATTTATGTAATTAAGTTTAACTAAGTTATAAATTTTTTTAAGATAAGTCTTTGTCGATTATGTATGATTATATATTCAATTATATACTCCCTTCATGTGTTCTTGTGTGCAATTTATGTATTGTATTAGATTAATATTTGTGCGTGGTTAGGGTTTTCCTTGGTGATTTTGTTTCCTATAGAATGCTTTGCACGTGCGGTATCTATATATGATCTTAGTTTTAAGCAATTTTAGCTCGGCTTCACTTTATGGATCAATTTTCGCTTTAACCTGAGATAACAGTTTATTTTCCCCCTCAATTTCTTCTCTATTTATTTTTTTTTTTTTTAACAATTTCCAATTTATACATCACGCGATAGGTTTTTATTCATCGTGTGAGAAAATGAACTTTGATAGTGGAATTTAAGGGAGGGAAAACTTTATGATGTTTTCGACTTATTGGCTTAAAAACTTAACACTAAATAGTTTTTTTTGTATTATGGTTAAAATTACAAGTTATTTTTAGTAGTAGACTTTGTATTTTAAGTATTAAGATAAAGATTAAATACATTCAAAATTATTTCAACGTAGTCTTAGACTTGAATTGAAACAGTGTAGTTCTTAGTTATTCCTAAAGACATTAGTAGGCATAAATTAGAAAGGAGATTCAAGCCAATAAGGAACAGTAAATTGAACAAGAAAATCACATAATTTCTATTTGCTATTTGAGGCCTTATCAATATTTAAATTAATGAATATAACAAGTAATGTTATTAAACTTTATTAATAGTCTTATCAATTCTGATTTTATTAAAATTTAAAAAAAAAATAAAGATTTATAACCAACTATTTTTGGGCTTTATCAACAGAAAAAAAATATTTTAGAAATAAGTGAGGGAACCTAATTCATTATTCATGCAACAATCTCCGGGTCCAGTGTGTATTTAGGACCGGTGGAAGGGAAAAAAGCCCTTCCTTGAGTCAGAATCTGTGCGAGGCATGGGGCGCTCGCATCTGGAAAGAAATCGTAACAGTCCTCCGAAATTTTAAAATATTTTCTTTTTTATTCTGGATTTAAAATAGAATAAATATCAACTCCTCCAGTGCGTATGAACACACACTTAGCGTTAAAACTTATTAACAAACAAATGAACTGAAATAACAAATAAAAGAGAATAATCTATTATTCATTAAAAATAATAACACCGGCAACGTATTTTACCTATTTAAAAATAAAGCGATAAAATGGGTTGCGTGGCTTATCGATTCTTGAATGAATAGTGCATAAACGCATTAGCACCTAGCGCAGATAAAGATGCGCCAATTGCTAAATCTTCAGTAGCTGCATACTTATTATTATCGGAGAAAAAATATTGGGACAGTCAGGTATTTATTAACAGAGACCGTAAATTGGGGTAAAATAGGGTAGGTGGGGGTAAAGCCCCGTATTTTTTGTTCTTTCAGAGCTTAAGGAAAGCTAAAACCATGTTTAAGCAAATTTAGGCATGGATTCGTTAGAGCAGGATGTTTGCTAAAGGCTCATGGCAATATCAACCAAATTAAACTATTTCATTCTTGGGAATTTAAGTTTAAGAAAAAAAAATTGCGGGGCTTTACCCCCAAAAATGGGGCAAAACCCCGCGGTGCGTGGTTTTGCCCCCACTCCACCGGTATCAGGTTTACAGGAAAAGGTAATAAAAAATCCACAAGTAAACTTCGCAAAAAAATATATTTTCATTGTTGACTTTCAGTCTTTCAACTTTTCAAAGCAAATAAACTTTTATCACATTTGCAATATAAACACATTCCACTTGTTGGAATTGCGGAGATTTTCCCCGAAAAAGGTGCGTAGTTTTGCCCCATTTTCAACCTTTCCAAAATTTTGATACTCCCAATGATGCAAAGGAGTGAAAACGAGGAACTTGAGGCTCAAACATGCAAGTAAACACAAAAAATACGATTTTGGAAATAGCTCAAACCATATTTGAAAGAATTGACTTAGAGTGGGGAGAAATATTACATCAAAACAGGGAAAAACAAACTTTCCGCATTTTCTCGGCCCACGTGTGTCTGTACTCCAAGGGATTTGGTGTGCAACTGAAGGTCATCTAGATGGATCTGCCCTTTGGCAGCCGTTCTTACTTCTGCAAGTATACCCCCCAAATACCCAGTGCGTGTGTTTGCTCCACGCGGGGCTTTACCCTTCCTACCCTACACTTTTCAACAGGATAGAATGTTTAACTTGTTATTATTGTATTTAATTATAAATTGCTGTATTGTACGTATTTTACTGTAAATACGTACAAAAATATAAATGGGTAATGCTGTGAGTACTTTTTGACAGGTAAGTAAATGAGAAAGTTGTCCTGAAAGTGTACCCGATGCAACTACACTGGTTAGTAAGTTCTATCACCACCAACAAAAATAAACAGGTCAAGTAAGTGCTAGTCAGCACACAGTGAGGGTCCATAGGCCACACTGTATTGTTTAAGTAGTATCCGATTGATGGTGTTTTTTAAAATCTGACATTCTCAAAACACATAAACAAACCTGTGATAAAGTATTTTAACCGGAAAACAACTATATAAATACATCGAAAAGACCATAACTATAATAAAACGTATTTTGTCAATAAAAAATAAAATAATATTTTTTTCGAAATTTACAAAAAGTGGTATATTTACTTTTGGTCGAAGAATGTTCAGGAATTTTTCCAGATTTTTTGCACGTCACATAACCGAGATAGAGGGGGGAGACACTTCACACCCACTTCAAACTTGCCTACGCTCGCCCTATCAAAGTTATAACCAAAGTATTATTTATTGTTGTAATCGGCTCGACGTACCCTTTCATATGATACCCCTCACGGTGTCGAAAAAAAAAATTAACCCCTAAGGTTTTTTACCCTAACATTTAAGTCATCGGATGAAAGGTGTAGCCGAGAGAGCAGGCGATGGACGGACGGACAGACAGACATACGCAGGAAAATATAAGGGTCCTTGGTTTTGCCTACGGACCCTAAAAATGTAGGTGATAGAATTTTTCCAAGTTTCCAACGATTCTAATCATTCTAGCATTCTATAATTCGCTAAATTGACATAGTGAAAGAACGATTGAGAATTGACCAATGGTAAAAAAGGTGTTTTTTGTTCCATATGAGGTGTACTAATGCCCTATAACTTTT
This sequence comes from Gerris buenoi, assembly GCA_001010745.2. Taxonomy (NCBI): domain Eukaryota; kingdom Metazoa; phylum Arthropoda; class Insecta; order Hemiptera; family Gerridae; genus Gerris; species Gerris buenoi. The sequence continues at coordinate 126,275 of KZ651182.1, read as the reverse complement.
CCAAACTTAATCGCCATGAATATCTGACATAACACACTTTTTATTTCCAACATAATAGAATTTTATTCAACAATCTTAAAAGAAGCTTTTAATAAACCTTTTGTCAGTGCAGATATTTTCTTCTTTTTCAGTGTTCGCTTGAACACAACACACACTCAAGACCATAAAATGTCATTTTAACATACAGGAATAGAAATTCAATTATGTCATTGTTTTCAAAAGTTAGTTGAAACCTTCAATGTATTAAGGAGGTAATTAATTACTGAAGTAAAGTTAATTAAATCATTCTTATAAAGTGTAACACCAAAGTTTAAAGTTTATGTCTCTTGTCATCTCAACTTGTTCCCTATTGTTCCGAGAAGAATATATTGTACTAAGGGATAAAGGATTAATAAAATATTCCTCAAGTTTACACGTCCCAATTATAAAGTTGGGTAAAACTAAAGATTAATAAATTATTCCTTACGTGGCACTTCGATTTTTCTATTTCAGTTTTAACTTGTTAATTCGATTTCTTTTTTTTACTGCAAATAGCTCATCCTTTTGACGCTATGATAGAAAGGATTCAGTGTATTCCGCTTTATAAGACGTTAGTTCGTCCTGTATTCACATATGCTTGTGAGACGTGGACTATGTCCAAGACAGAGGAACGAACTCTTCTCGTCCTTGAAAGGAAATTTTTGAGAAAAGAGTTTGGACCGGTCATGACCGCAGGACAAGGCAGTAGCAGGGCAGGACTTACGCCGAACTTGAGGAGCTCTATGGTCCGGAATACCTATTTCGGTGGGGGAAATAGGTTAAGATAAATAGGCTAAGATGGGCTAGCAATTTTTTGTGAGCTCCGGAAAAATCAAAGAGAGAACAATCTTGGGGCTTGGAGAACAATCTCCAAGCCCCCGGTGCGGTGTCCAGGTTTGGATTTTAGAAGAACAGATCCGAGACTCGTGGAGGATCGTTGTTGGGATAAATCCCCATTGGGTTGTAACATCCCATTGTAAGAAGTACATTTTTTACATAACTGTTGGTTTCTCAGACTACTTAATTATATAAATTAAGATTTATCATAAATTAGCTAATAGTTAAAGCAAAACTTTATTCAGAGGGTGGATTTAGCTATCTAATTATTACTATAAATATCAATATGAGATGCAATTTCTCTATAGAATATTGAATCTTAGAATGTAAACGAACCTCGGCGGGTGACCTCCCTCTTAGACTGGGAGTAAAGTAAGTCATCGTTATTGTTGAGCGTAGTAACAACTTGCTCTCTGGGTTGTCCAAAGTTTCGGTTTCAAACTGTACTGGCACAGTCGGAGTTAACAGTAGTAAAACTTTAAGCGAGAGAGCCGGACGGAGGTTTTGAGGGAGGCCAGAACACGCTTCGGCCCCCCTAAATAACATAGGGAGTTGAGGCCCCCGTTTCTAAAGCTCAGAGATTGAGGGGGCTCAAGAGAGGAGTATGCCCTCCCCCTGTAAACTCCTCGTGTTTCTAAACCAATGCCAATATTAGCTTTGTGAGAGGGGACTAGTATCCCTCTGGAGTCTTCTCCCGAGCTTTCCTCTCAATCCTGAATTAGAACTCTAGACGAGGCACAAGTGAGGTAACAGCAGGGTGTGGAGGGGAAACTGCTAACACTTTAGATTGATTTCAATTCAATACAATTAGTGTTACGAGGGAAAGGGTGAAGCTTGTTCAGGGGTAAATTAAATTAAACATTTCAATATGCTCTCTCTTTTTTACATCAGATGTTTTATAATCTTATTATTTTCTCCCTTTAATTTATTTTTTTAATATTTTATATACATAAGTACAAGAAAATTTACTATAAGAAATGCTTCTCTTCCACTTGTACGTTTTTAGCTCAAATTTTACTTAAAATGTTATTTTTTTAAATAATCAAAAAATAAATTTTCCTTCGAAGATCCATACTAATGCTTAAACTAGTATGGATTTTGAATTTTCGTAAATTTTCTTCATTTACCTACCTTTTGAATGATACCCATGTCAATGTATGGAACATAGCATTGTATGATTGGTGTGGAACATAGCTTCCTCGCATCCAATCACGTACTTTGTTGATTTTATGCTTTCACAAGCAATTATTTTCTAATTTGTTTAATTCTTATCCCGTTTTTATCTGTCAGAATTGTTTTGATTATTTACATGAATCAAAGTATCAATTTAGCAAAAGTTCGACACAAATCAGATAAGTACTTTTCAAGCTATCGGTGTAAATAAATGTATATTTGGGCGCATGTGGAAGAAAAACAAATGATCGCAGAAGGTTGAAACTTATATTGGACCAACGAGGTAATGAGACCTACCATACAATGACCTAAATATGACCTACTATACAAATTTCGAAACTTTTTACTTTAGCACCCCCCTTGTTTCTAAACCATAGTCCGCCCTACAAAAGTCATATTTTTTTTTAAACTTGAAAATTATTTTTACAATTTTATAGTGAATTTAAAAAAGAATATTTTTCAAAATAAAAAGAAGAACAAAGTAATTAATCCATAAAGTATATTTCATATTACAATAAATATTAAACAGATGAACTTAACATTGACAAACCTTACTGAACCAAAATAGCATGTGAACTTAATAAGGTAAAATTACAAATTTGGCTCATATTATTGGTACAAACTAGAACATTTACGAAACGTTTCTTCCGTAGTTATGGAAGAAATTGAGGCCCTATAAGAGACACGCAATTGACTGATTTTGCCATTTTTCAGCTGGGATATTATACTCCCAATGAATTCTTGTGGGATTTTTGGTTTCCTATTAATTCTAACATGAGCCTTCGAGTCGGCTCTCATGCTCAAATATCTAAAAGTGGAGATACACTAGAGCATATGCCCCGTATGGGCATGCATTCGGCCCCGAATGAGCATTCGTTCGCCCCGATTTGCTTAGAAAAGGACTTGGCGAGCCGAAGAGGAACGCATGCTCATTCGGGGCGAATGCTCAAGTGTGTCACCACCCTAAGAGTTGCAATTTTTCCAGGTTTTTAAAAAGACAAAAATTTTGGGGTCTTGGTGACTCAAAAAACCATTAAACTTGGGAAAGAGGACCTTAACAAACTCTTACTGATATCGATGGTTGTCCAGTTAGTGCTTAGTGATTACTAGACCCTTTTCTGACACTTCCTTATGGTTAGGAATGTTGTCCAGTTCGTGCGCTGCCAAGTACATAATGCTTCTAATCTAATACACTCGTATTTCAAATATAATTATTGTAATGAATTGCATTAACATATATATATTTTAGTGCAGAGAGCATTCAGTGGAAGCATTTGCTTTGAAACATAATTAGTATAAAAGATTTGAACGTACTGAACTGCCTCAATATGAATCTATTCCCTATCTAATTTTCATGGAGCTATCATAATTCAATCATAACAATCTCATTGGGGTTGAACTACCTTTTCCATTGATATTGATTTAATTAATATTCGTCCAGGCGTAGTATAAATAGGGCTAGGAGATTTTCAGCGGCACTCAACCGAACCATTTCAAGGGAATTCGCAGTTTCCATTAAATCGTAATTTTCCTATTGAATTTGAAATCTCTCTTGTTCTTAGCAACTCTATTTCGATCCGACTTAAGCTATCGTTGAAAGTGAATACCCATCCTATGTTTAAATCTATCTCCTGTTTTTGTTTACATTTCACTAATTTTCAATCTATGCTGTTATATTTGACTTTTCACTATTGTTATGATACGTTAGTTCCGGAATAAACATAACATTGTACGTAGAATTTCATTCGAAAGAGGACAGTATAAAATTTCTTTATATTGTTTCTCACTCTTGTCACAAGAAAACAATCATTGAAAGTGATTCCTTTTGTGTAGCATTTTCATCTGTTTTCAAGTCTTTATTGTTGTTTGATATTGTATTAGAACGTTATACAAGTCTTGTCTATTCTAGGTTGAAGGGTGTTTGGGAGAAGGATTTTCGCGCGGAAATCTACGGATATTGAAGCGGAGAATGATTTCATTTTGGCTGTTTCTTAGGACAATGAGCTGTGTGAGAATTGGAAAGCCTTAGGGTTAGAAACAAGGGATGCTAGGGAGACCCAGAACAATAGACCTTCCATCTTCTCGCTGGAAAAGCCCCGTGCTAAGGTTGTCTCGCTATTTCCACTACCCTGAAGGTTTGTGGAGAAGTCCGCTCCCGAAGTCCACTTCTTCCTTTATTAGTGTTTCTGCAAGGTTCTTCAAGCGTCTACTTGCCCGTTTCACTTGTACTCAAGTGAAGTTCCGTGGTCGGACTTTAGCCTCTTCTGTGTGGATCTGCGTCGAGTTAATTCTCAGGAGTGAGGGGAGGTTCTTCTCTATTGTCCAGAACAAGTTTCCCCGAGGAGATCGACAGGACTCTAAACCACTCGACAACCCTACGAGCTTTCGACTCTCTTCAACTACTTCCATCTCTGTTTTCAGACTCGGTAGCGAAACATTTTCAAAGGCCGTTAAGTTTATGAAAGGCCCCTAGTTTGGACCGAGTCTTCGAGAGAATTAACTGCAGGCCAACCGATAAAACTTGGGCATAATACTTACACCTAATACCATATTTCGGAAAATTCCCCTCAGTATTTAATTGATTGTCCGCCCTATAATCTACCTCTTGTCTATGCATCGGTTACTAACTCCAAGTACTGGGTTCGTGATGGAAGTTTACAGGTTTTATAAAAGGGTTAAAACTTGAATGCCGTCTACTAGCGACTCGACATATTTTTTAATCAGTGAATGAATTATTTGTGCTGAATACTGGCCTTTTAACAAGTATTTGCACTAAAAACATATTTTCATGTTAGCACATCTATATTCCCTTATCTTCTGTATCTTATCATTATTTATCTCTTCCCCTTTCTCTCATTCATTACTGGTCTTATATTACTTTGCTTTGTAAGTTTCATCGCACACCTATTACCCCAATTTTGAACCACTTCCCGTCATTCAATCTTCTCCAAATTTTGCACATAGAAACAACTAAGGTGAAGAACACAGAAACCAAAATAATAATAATA
>KZ651182.1:75294-113122 GCA_001010745.2 Gerris buenoi | reverse complement strand
TATATATATATATATATTATTTAGATTAAAAAAATTTGGTATTTTTATATATTCCGTCATTAAGGTTTTTTTCTAAAAAAATTATGAGAGTCTTTAATCTAATCTCTAGATAAAAATGTTCAACCTCTTTTCGGGTAAAAGTGTTTTGTGAAATATAACACTTTAGAAAACAACTTTTCCAGGTTTAAAACATAAGGGCTAAGGGTTTAAGGGGGAGAAGTAGGTTTACGAAGGTTGCCGCAAAACCCTATTAACGTTTAATAGAAGAGTTTAGGTGACTTGTGAACACTAGGGGCGCTGTTTCAAACCTCAAGCTCACAGCCAAAGCTTCTGTGTTATTTAAAACTGACCAAAGCTTTGGCTTTGTAACTTTCTCTCTGTAGGTGAAGTTTATGTCAAGGCCCCTTGAGTTGTTTGGTTATCGGAAATACGAGCTCAACGTGTGCTTTGTTCTACGCTGGTCTCACTTCACTTAGTTTTAACATCAAACTTTGTGTAAAGGAAAAACTAAACAAATAAATAAAGAAATCTTTTCAATTTTAACCCTTTAATACATTGGTAGCTTTTTGACATTATATTACTACTTGCAGATGTGAAAATATTTCTGGAGAGTAGATTACTCAGAATAGAAGATGAATTTATCGTGATTAACAGAGGCAAACATGATTTTATACATTATTGGTAAAAATTCCTAAATTTGATAAGGCTCCAGATTACTATTAATCTGCTGAACTGTTTCACTATTATTAATTTTTTTGTGCATTAGGTGTAAATCCCAATGCAGAAAAGGAAGTAAAACTAGTAGTTGTAGTTCGAATTTCCCGTTTTTATGGCAAATTCTTGCACAGAAAAATAGACACTAAAATATTTTTAGAGTTTCTATCTCGTATTATGTCTTCAACACAAGGCTCAAGAAATGACCACCGTGTTTTGAATACTTTAGTCGCCTTTTTCTCTATCAAGATTTTACGAATATTTTTTATGATATTGAAAAAAATATTATTTTTATTGCTAACCCCCGAATTGTAGAATTAGAAAAACTGATTAATATAAAAATACCATTTGTAAAAACTGGTCTATATAATAACCAAACACAGAAAAAATATAGGGTAAGCCTCAAAACATGATTCCTTAAAAAAATGGGTTTGAAATTGCTTTTAACAGAAATGCCATATAGGATGTTAAATGAAAGAGGATCATGCCCCGAGTTCAAATAGGTATATAGGTATTGGTTTCGATTTTGTATAGTTTATAAGTCATCTTATAAATCTTATAAATAAAGGGAAGTAATTGTATGTATAAGTAAAGCATTTTTTAGGGATTATTATTAACCATATACGTTATGATATTTTGAAATAACATTTTTTTATGTTTCTGTCCTGCTCTATATATGAATAAAAAAATAGTGGCGGAGGGCCCGAAAAATTAAAGGGATCCTGGTTCGATCCCGTGGGGTGTTTTTTATTTCATTCTAGGCAACTAGGTAATTTAAATTTTTGTCCCCACTCTAATAAGATATTTTCAGATTCGGGTGATATGACCCAATGAGAGAAAGAGAGAGAGAGTGTGAGAGAGAGAGAGAGAGAGAGAGAGAGAGAGAGAGAGAGAGAGATAGAGAGAGAGAGAGAGAGAGAATAAGAGTAAAAATCAAATAACAGCCTTAAAAATGGAAATAGAAGAATCAAATGTATTACAAGTGCCTTAGGATTACAAAAAAGAAATAAAAAGGTAAAATTAATAATATTTTTTCCCTTAAACCAAAGTTATTTCAAGGTTGTAGATCCTTAGAGAAACAGTACTTCAGTATCTCATTATGATTTCTCTTATTTTATAAGGAAATTCTGGTTATGGTACAGTTTTTTTGTGGTATAAGGAAAAAAAGCGACGCCATCTTGAGTAAAAAAAAAAAAATGTAATAATTTTTAAATCACTGACATCCACCCTTCGTAAAACTGAGTTGCCTTTAAACAAAATTGTGAGTAACTTAGTTCTAAGTAAGGCAATGTAGATTTTAGCATTGCTTTAGACGAATTTCGTGAGGTTTTTTTTTTTTAAAAAAAAGGCCCCTTTCCCGTTAAAATTAGTAAGTGAAATGAGAAGCAGTTTAAGGAATGGTTCCAATATTGGATATTGGACTTTCTTTTTTTCCCTCCTTTTTTCCCATTAGTTTAATCCTGGAAGGGGGGGGACGGGGAGAAGAACCTTAGTATTTAATTAAGAGGGGGGTACAAAAGTAAGAGAAAGATATAACTTTGGAAGATTGTTTGTTTTTACTTTCTTTGTTTATCTCGTTAAGATTTTTTTTTTTGTATTTTTCCCCTGATTGAGAAAGAGATAAAATAAAAATAATTTCAGTACTATAATTTAGAAAATAGGAAATCTACTGGGTTTTCAGTAAAGTAATTAGGATAGTGTTTAGGATCTTTATTTTAACTGAGTACTTTTTAGGGTCCGTAGGCAAAACCAAGGACAAATAATTAGGGTAAAATAACTTAAAGGTTACTACTTTCCGCACTCGACGCGTAATGTACTATTATCTACGATCGATACGAAATATAAACAATTTATCTCTGTTTAGATACGTATAAAGTGATTCTTTTCGTAGTTGAATTCATTGCATTTGCGCGTTTCATGATTCTTCACCTAATCACACGATTAGCGTGTTTGTTTACATTTAAAAAAAAAATAAATTTGCTTTTTGTTTAATTAAAGTAACTGTTTTTCTGTATTTATTATTAAAATTCAACAATCCTAGATAATGTAGGGAACGGAACTAGTGCGAATTATGTGAACCACTCACTGGAGTATCTTTTTAAAAAGTTTATTTCATATAAACATACAATGATTAAGTATTAAATATCTTTAAATGTACTTATAAATGAAAGAGAATAGTAATGAAGTACTTTTAATATAAAACTCAATATGCGAAGAATCAAATCATAATGCGACGAGCCTATAGGGTGTAGCCGGTCTTATACTGTATATCGGAGGTAAAGGGCACTATCTCCATTTTTACGAAATTGAGGTTTTAACAGTTTTGTATTTTTTTTTTTTTTTTTTTTTTTTTTTCTAAAACTAAAAATCACGGATTTAGCCAGTTGGAAAAGGCATTATGAACCAACATGCTGGGTAGGTAAAGAGCACTATATGGACATGTAGCTGTTTACCTCCAGAGAATTAAGAATAAGTTAGCACTATGTCCAGATAGTGCCCTATACCCACTCCACTTAGTAAAAAATAAAAGTACAAATTTTTTTTTAAAAAAAGTGTAATAAAATCATTAAAATAGCTCTCCCGAAAAGTTTACAATTTGGCACATAGTGAGTGTATGTGTTTGTCAGTGTTTCTAAGTATTGTCAGAATCAGCATTCTATATTGACATAACTTGCGAAAACAGCATTTTGTTTTTCTTGTGTGGTATTTCTACCCTCGCTGTCGCTCGAGTGCAAACTCCACACTCGCGTGTAAAATGCTACTTTCCGCACTAGCCGCGAAATGTACTACATCAGAAGTTTGTTTATGTGTTTTGAGAATATTAGATCCTATCAGAATATAGGATAGTTCAAAGTAGGCTTTTTATCATGTTAAAAAGTACCATCAAAGGTACTACTTAAACAATATAGTATTGCCTAGGGACCCTCGCTGCTTGCTGACTAGAACAGACGACCTGTTTATTTTTTATAAAATACATTTAGTAGTTTGCGACATAACTTGCGAAAACAGCATTTGGTTTTGCTCGTGTGGTATTTGTACGTTCCCTGTCGCTCGAACGCTGCAAACTCCACACTCGCATGTAAAATGCTACTTTCCGCTACTACATCAGAAGTTTGTTTATGTGTTTTGAGAATATCAGACCCATAGGATAGTTCAAAGTAGGCTATTCTTAATTAATTTTGTGGCGTTGTTTGTGAACAATGATATAATTTCATAGTTATGAAATAAAGTAGAGAAGCCATTAATGATTGTTACGAAGGGCATTTTGTATATTACTTATTACATTATTATATACTAGAAGTTAGTAAAATATTACTAATGTACAGAATACTTGAGTATCCAATCTCGATCTACTGGAGTATTCAACCAGAATGATTAATTTGAAATAAATTTGAACAATATTTTTGATACACATGTTCTATTGGTTTGACAACATAGATCTGAAGAATAAATTTTCTAATTTGCGAAACAAACAAACGCAATGAACTCTGATTAAAATACTCTATAGCCAATCTCAAATTTACATTGAATTCATAAAATGTTTTTTATCATTTGTAATTTCAATTTACTTTATCATTGATACGATGTATTTTCTCTTGTAAACGACAGACTTCATGATATTTCTGTAAAAAAAATAAATTTCTACTCTAATACATGAAATCTCTGTAAAAACAACCTTACTTCAATATAACTCTTATTCTTATTTAGTATAACGGAAGCTAAAAGCTTGTTTAATTATGTTAACAATACCAATATTTTAATCTTTTTGAGGATTATAAAAGGATTACAGCAATTTTCCTAAAATTAATTTCATCTTTCCACAGTTCAAACACTTGATTATTAAAAAATTTATGATCAAGTATGATTACTAAAGAGTTAAGGCTTTTTCGTACTAAAAATTTAAATCGAGTAATCCGTCAAGTGTAGCGACGACTCATGAATTGTTAAATTGAACTTCGTGTTACGCTCCATATTGTTCATTTCCTTACCGAATATATTTACCTTTATAAACATCACAATGAAGTACTTGCATCTAAAACTTTTTTAGGATTTCGTAGGTTTTTAAAATTTATAAATAACCTTCTTAATCAATTTTGCTTACATTTTTTTGTGGGAAATTTTGACGTTAAAACCGCAATATTAGCGGTGAAAAAAATGTTATTTATATATGTATGTACATTATATATGTATGTTATTTACATATGTATGTATGTACGTGGGTTTTTAAATTAGAACACTTTAGCTTAAACAGTTCGGGAAATATTAACCAAGGTGCGAAGGGTTGATAGACACTTCACTCTCGATGTAAGGGTTTTCCAGGATGACCTGCGTAACCCTAAAAAGTAATCGAGAAAGTTTGAAGAGAAATGTTGCAACAAAAAGTTTTATTTACCGCTCACCCACCAAATGTCGTAAAGTTTTTAAGTTTATCGTTATCATAGTTGAACTTAAGCCCTACGCTGACAGTCATGTCCATTTGTCTTTTAAGTAGACCCTTGTCCAAACGACAAGGGTCTGATCTAAATATACTGTCACCTTTAGGTTTAATGGGATACTCGGAGTGCAAAATTCGTGGCTGCCTGTCTGAATTTATTTATTTATGAGTTGAAGTGTATTAACTTAATTGCATCAATATATATTGCATTGATCAGTGTTTTTTGGGAGATAATAATTACTTATTATAAATCATATTTTGTCCCTGGTTAAAACAAATATCGATATTTTATCATAGTAATTATTATAAAGTGAAATCATTCAATGCATTAAAATCTTAAAAAGTACATCTCTGTGATTGTTATATAATATATTAGTTACTTTTAGAAAGAAAAAAAAGTTTTATTATTTTAAATGATGTGACGCGGCGTGAAAAGAAATTTAAATATGTGTATCACTTATGAGAAAGGAATATCCTGATAAAGGTGCTAGATGTAAGGCAAATAAAATCCCTAGAAAGTGACGGTTTTACAGGTGGCCTTAAGTTTTAAGGTGCGATTTTACATATTTTCCAAGGAGTTCAGTATAAAAGGGTCTGCGAAAAGGGAAGTACAAATAAAAGTTCATTATTTATTTCCATTTGACTGGAAATGTCTTCCTACTCTTCTATCTTTCTCCTCTTCGAAAAAGAGGAGGAAGGACTAAGTTCTCTTTCAAAGGGGATTGTCTAGTGACTCTTGTGGCTTTTCAAGATCTGAAGACATGGACAAGAACTCTTTAATCTGCTGATCTATATTGAGCATTAATAATTATAAGTCAAGGGTAGAGCTAGAATCCAGGTGAAGTCTAATAATATACAACATTACTTGGTTTTAAAATTAATGAGAGTCGTTTTCTAGAGGCTTACATAGGTCTTAACTGGGGCTTGACTAAATATAATATTTATTACGTTAAACAGAATTGACTTTTTTGAAAATTAAAAGAAAAGCATTATTGCTCTTGTAAATGGATTGAAAGGTCTTATTAAAGTAAATTTTAATAATTGGCATTTCCTCGAAAGCTTTTCACGTTTTCCATATGTAGCTGGAATCAGCGTTTGTAATAATACCCAATTATTTCCATCTACATTTAATGTGTATTATATTAAAGTGTATTTCAAATGTCTTAAACTCTAAATAAGAATATTATAATTGAAAATAGACTGCCAATTAGTGTGGCACATAGCTTCCTCGCATCCTATCATGTACTTCATTGTTATATTAACTTTGCTTTACTAAAAAATTATATTTGAAAAAAGAATTCTCATTGAATAGATGAAGTTAGATATTTCCCGACCTAAAATTTCAATTTTAAATATGAAGTTCGAGAATACGCGAGCGTTGCGCGCTTGGACAGATAACATTGTCCAATGAACTCGTCATGGGCATTGGAAAAATGAACATGTCTTCAAAATTTCATCACAATAGGTCGACATTTATTCAAGTTATCGTCACACGTTTCAAGGATTCGCGGACGAGGAAACGGATTTCTGTATTGGATTTTTTAAAATCGTAGACATAACATTTTTTCGTTCTCAAAAGTGAACACAATGCTTCCGTTACCTTCCGTTAGCTCGGAAGCAAAATTGTTGCTTGTTTAAAAAAAAAGTCTATTTAATATCTAATCATCTTATAAATTTTGAAATTTACACCGAGTTACTTACTTATTACTAGTAAATCCACTTTAGAATCTAAATTATATTTAACTTTATTGAGTTTTGGAGTTAACTAGTTTATTTGAGTTTAGTTTCCGAAAGTTTGTTAAAGTTGTTAGTTATCGATAAAATGATGAAAGGTCCATTGACATTAACTCTGAGATAACGCTTTCCTTCATTTACCATATTTCCCGTTTACCCCTAAACAATTCGAATGAGAATTTCGACAGGCCGAAAGCTTCCCGACTCCGAAAATCACAAATTAATAATTAACCATCTCTGCAAGCCTGATGTGTACAGAAGGCAGTTGGAACCAGACCTCTGTTTTACCGTGAAGCGAACAATTTGTTGATTTGTACCGTGTTACGATAGACGAATGTCGCCCTGTTCCCGTTCTTGAAAATGTCAACAGTTTGTGGTAACGTAGTTATTCTGTAAAAGCAAGAGAAATTCCCGTATGTTTTAGGTTTTAGGTTATTCAGTATGAAGATAGACTGATTAAATGGCCATTCGTTTGCTCTCAACCTAGAACAAATACATCGTTATAATCATTCTTGGTCTCTACTTTTTCTCCTAACTTTTTCGTGTTTTTTGTTTTTGTTTTTTTACCTGGACTCTCTCCTTTTCTCGTTCAATTAGTTAAAACCCCAATGTTTATCCTTTATCTATGAATGTTTGAATTGGATAAAAGCAATTGCAAAATCAACTCTTAATTATTATATCTACCGTTAGTTGGATTACGTCCTTTATGTCTGCTTCTGCTTGGTCTTAGCCAGTACAATTTTGAAAATACTTGCAACCAAATGTTGAACATGAGAATAATTCAGATTGGAAATAGAATAACCTCTATACTCTGTATGGCTTTTTAAGTTAAACCTCCAATAAATTATTTTGTAGGAGAGGTCTTTAGCCACACGAGACCCCTAGAATAATAATAATGCAACATTAATGAACCCTTGTGTTTGTAAATACATTTATTTAGTAACCATGCCTTATAATAGGAGCATTATTTAACTTAGGTTAATTTCGATTGGCTGAATAGCTCGAGTTTTAAACCCAAAATCGCTGAATAGTGGGATTGGCAAATGATTTTCAAGCTGCTTGGTCTTTTGACTTAGCTGAAAAAACGCTTGCCCTTAAGTACTCTTATCGTAACACTTATTAAGAAAGATTTAAAAAAAGTTAAATTGTATATGTTTATCGTGTATACAAATAGTGATGTGGCACGTCATAAAGAATTTACGTAGAAAAATTTGCATTTTGGACTTATATATTTTTTACAAGCTTTTATTTAACTTGCAATGTTTGTATTTTGTATGTATGTATGCATGTTTGGGTCAAATCTTTTTGAGCAGTTATCCTCAACCGATTGAATTGAAATTTGTATACACGTTTAGCTTGGATGACAATGCATGGACGTCATTTTAAATGCAATATGGTGGGCAGCCTAAGATGGCGGACTAGATATTTTTCAAGAACCCCCTTGATATGGGAATCAAATGAAAGGGTTTGCTGAGAATAATACGAAAAATAAAATGCCTCCACTCTAAATCCAATATGGCTGATGGCCCAAAATCGATTTTTTATTATGACTACCATTAAATATGATTGGAGGAAAAACTTAAATATATTCTTCATCTTCCTAAAAAAGGTGAATTACTATTACTTATGAGATGTTTTAACCCTGTAAATGGTAATCTTCTATCATAATTGATTAATATCATTCATCTTAAGGTCGTAAAAATAAAATTGAAAGAGTTAATAATCACGATAAAATTAAATAAAAAAATAAAAATTACTAATCAAAACGTTATAACTAAAATAACTCACAAAATATACTGTAATATATATAGGTAATCAACAATTTTTTTCTACCTACAGACATAAATATCATATTTTTATTATATAAGCATTACCTTTTTTACACCTGCATTCAGGCCATATTTGATTTCATAATGGTAGCGAAAAATGTACGTTTTTTTTAATAATTATTACATTTTCGTTTTCTGATCTTCAAGACCATCAAATAGATGCGTTTGTTACACATGTTTGTCATATTGATTGAAGACGTATTGTTTAGTTGTCCACCATATTGGCCGCCATCTTGAAAATATAATGTTGTGAAATTTCCAAAAATGATACATTTGTCACATATGCTGACATGCACCTCTGTTTGCACCAGTTATCGTTGGACAAATAATACACAAATAAACAAACTTACAAAATCCCAAGTCTCTGAAATGAAAAAGCCTATTACCCTTGTTTAAATTATTTGTTGTATCTATTTGAAAGACTACAATTTCATTTTACTTATAAATTCTCTTAAAATTCCATCCCCTAGAGGTAATTTCTATTTTTAAGGTAATTCCCTATTCAATAATTATAAATATTTAATATTTTTAGTAATCTAGCTTTTATTTTAAAACAACAACTCTTATAATCTTCAATCTTCTTCAAAATCTTAAGATCCATTAAATTAATTAATCCTAAACTTTTTAAAAGAAATAAGTTTTTTTTTAAAGAAATAAGTTGAAAGGATATTCTTCCATTTTAACTTGTTCTGTTTATCTCTATCTGCTTTCATTTTATTTAATAAAAAAATTAATAATAATAAGATGGTTAATTAAAATATAAGCTGGATTTAGAAAGAGTATTATTATTTCAGTTTGAGATCTTGAATAAAGAATTATTGAGGTACGTAAATATATATATATTTTTTTAAATCTTCCAATTATTTCCGGTTAAAATTTATTAATCTATTTTTTTTTTTTTTTCGCATTAATAAAAAATCCATCTCGTTGTAGGATCGAAAAAGGGATATTTTAACCTCTAGCCCTTCTTCAAACCCTTTCGTATCTAATTAAAATCATTTCTTGCCGAGTTTTGTAAAGCAGGGAAAAAGAGGATAAATGAGGAGTTTACAAGCAATAAGTCTTCTAGGCGAGAAAGAAGGGATTTTTTTAACGAATTAAAACAAAATTAGTAATATTCCTTTATAATTAAAAACTTTTTTTTATTCAATAAATTAAAATTAAATTGATTGTTTCATTCTTTGTTTATTTTTTAATGAGTTTGAATTAGTAATTTGTTTGTTGAGCGAAAAAATCAAATAAAAAGCTTCAACGTTCGATTAAAAGAATCAAGATAACATTGGAAAAGGGGTTTTTTTGTATGCCTGTCAATTAATAAATCCACATTGTATTTAATTTAATAATTAAGCGAATACTTCTTCATTGAATAAAATATAAAGAATATGTTTCTCTGCCAATGATTAAGTTTTCACGAGTTAAATTATATAATTTGATTAAAAATTAATCGTGTTAGTTGAAAACTGATATAGACGTGACTTTTATTAATTCTCCGATGCTAAATTCGTTTAATTACTTATACTTTATTTATTCCATACGCTCAATCATTTACTTCTCTCACAATTTTTTTTGAATATATAAATAAAATGTATTGTGATGACGAAAATATTCGATTATGATGAATTTACCAGTTTTAATGGCTCTTGAGTTCAAAGAAGTGTTTTTTTTTTAATAAAATGTCTATCTTACTTTTGTAGTCTACTACAAACTAAATAAGAATTACTAACTAAATCAGAACTATAATAAATAAAAGATTATTATTTTTGGGAGAATAAAAAAAATACACTGCCGATTAGAGTGGCACATAGCTTCCTCGCATCCTATCACGTACTTTATTGATTTTATGCTTTTACAAGCCATTATTGTCTAATTTGTTTAATTGTTTCCCCCGTTTTGTAATCTGTCAAAATTCTTTGGGTTTTTACGTAAATTAAAGTATCAATTTAGCAAAATTTAAAGGGCACAGAGGGTTCACATTAATCTAGAGCTATCTGCGGGCTACTTTCGATAAACTGTAAAAGTTTCATACAAATCAGATAAGTACTTTTGAAGCTATATGTGTAAATAAAAGTATGTTTGTGCTCATATGGAAGAGAAAAAAATTATATAGAAGGTTGAAACTTATATGGAACCAACAATGAGCTAATCATGACCTACCATCCAAATTTCATTGAAATCGGACGTGTAGTTTTCAAGATATGTTGGTTCGTAAAAAAATTGAACTACAGACGAAACAAATAGACACGAAACCAATAATGTTCCCTGATCCTAATGTCTGAAACGGATTACTGTCTTAAAATTATTGATATAGGCTCCGATCTAAGACCTAAAAATGTTTCGTTCTTCAGAACGATCACATAGCTTCCGTTACCTTCAGTGAGCTCAGAAGCATTATAAAGATAAATATTTTTTATATTTTCTTTACTGTCATTTCATAAAAATTATAATCATACCTCATAATAAATGTAAAAATCAATGTAAATAAGGAGTTGGAAGCTTTTAATAGCACAAAAGCACTTTAAGTGGCAGCTCCGTTTAGACTAATCCGAGAGATTACAACTTATAATAATTACTTATGGTAATAATAACAATAAAACATTATTACAAACTCAGCTGAGCGTTCGCAATTCTCCCCCACCTAACACCTATTGTCTGGCCAACCGAGTTTCGCAGGAGGGATATTAGGACAATGCAAAGAGTTGCATCTAGCCACACCCGTCTCACCCACAACTATCTTCTTGAAGGCGGAACAAAACCTAGATGCCCACACTGTAGGAATGCCCCTCTGACAGTAATTCACATAACCACAGTGTGTGACACACTCACTAGACAAGCTCAACCTCAGTTAACTGACACGCTTGCCCAAATGTTTGAGTCCCCAGAAAAAATTAATTTATTAAAAGACTACTTAAAAAAAATAAAGGTATATAACCTAATATAAACAGGAAAAAAAAAGAATATTATAATAATACTAACCTTAATGAAATTTTAAAGAATGATAACAAGAAGACGAGACAAAAATCGAGAAATAGCACCGCTAATATCCCTACAGCAGTTAAAGCGGTATAATGTAAAAAAAAAAAAAATAATAATAANTAAAAAAAATATATATATAAGATTTATAGATATATAAAATTTTATAAGAAGATACATTTTTTAAATAAAATAATTATATAGTTTGATAAGGAGTAGAGTAGGAAAGTTTCGCCTTAAAGAGTTTTATATTTTTAGCAGTCGTCAATTAAATATTCTTTAATTATGCGTTTTTTAATTCCATTATTCCATTTAAATAAGTTTTCGCAGCTGAATTGCAGGCCAATATTCTCTGCATAATAATTATTCAGTAAGATTATTTCAGTAGATTCGTTAAGAGCACAGTATCATAGACATAAGAAAATGTCAGAATCTTAAAACGATAATATTTTATTAATTTTAACTTATGTTATCAAAAGTAATTTATCTTCTTATAACAGTAGAAAGAGGTTATCTCAATTTCATGAACAAAATATTAAATAAATAAATAACTAAACGTATTTTTTTATCGATTAATCTAAAAATATTTAAATATCATATTTATGATTATTATTATTAATTAAAACTTAATTATATAAAATGTATAATATTATTGATGAATTATAATTTATGATACTTATTTTTTTGTGTGTTGGTAATGTGGTAATCGATTTAACAGCTGACTTTTTTCACTTTTTCAGTTCGGCTGCCATACTATTTTTTAAACGTCTTCTATTAGGCTAAATCCATCGAATTCTTTCAATGAAATCGTTTTTAATTGAATAAAAGTATTCAAAATCGTTAATAAAGTCTTTTTAACAGTATCGTGTGTTAATTCAAATGTTTGTTTTTTTTGTTTTTTTGGACAAGTACACTTGCATGAAAAAGATTACAGTTCATCGTTCATTTTCCCGTTCAAAGCAGACATTGTCTACACCTACTTTTTGGCTTTTTTTAGGTGAGGAATCACCTCCTAAATTATTTACTGATGCAGAACACCTTGTTTAAGGCTTCCTATATTTTCTTCTGACAGTAACACTTATGATAAAAGCTTAAAAAAGTGTTATGTCTGAACTTCAACTAATAACTTCAACTCTGATAAATAAGTATTTTTCGCACGAAAGCGTTTTTGGCTTCAGTTGAAAGTTCACTCGAAACCAAAGTTTATAATCGGATTTAAATCCAATTTATTCAAATATGTATTTTGGCTTTATTAATTAAATTATTTTTCGCAACGCTCGCAAAGTCAGATGTTAATTTATTGAAATGTGTAATTAGTTGAGGAACTTTTACTACAGTGAAATTCGATGCTTAACAGTATAAAAATATTTTATTTCTATAGATACCTACTCGAGTAAGAGTCTTCATCTGTGTGTTTAATTAATACTGAATAATGAACATAATTAGATTTAATATAATTATGGAGGTTATTTTTTACAGCATTTTAAAAGATTTGCTTTTTAAATTATTCATTTTTTTCTGTTACTTAATTGCGATTAAATCCATTATGTTCCTTTCTTTTTTTTAGAATATTCTTATAAATATAATAATTATGCTACTATACCTTATTAACAACTTTAATTATTGGTATTCATCAGTATGCTTTTAAGTTTAGTAGATATACAGGTTAGGCAAAAAAAACCGCACTTTTTGAAACACTTATAGATCAGCTTCTATAGTTAAGGTAGAGATATGGAGTTTGCGGGGTCTGAAAACTATATTCTTTCTACTTTAAACTTCATATCTATAACTTAACACATTATTGGGTGAAAGCCATCCAATGACGGTTTGAATTAAGGTCTTAAAAAAAAGTCGTTGTTCGGTTAGTTTTGATAAAATGAATATTTTAACAAAATTACAAAAAATAAATAAATAAAATAAAATAAAAAATAACTAATGCATATTTTTACAGATTTTATGGTTCAAAATGTCCTGCTAGTTTATTTACGACAGCCTGCACTCTTCTTCTCCAGAAGGATATGGCCCCAGCAATAGTTGATTGACGCATATCACCCCAGGCACGAATAATCAGTCCTCTTTCGAAGTTCACTGACGTTCTTTACTCTGCCTTCCACGTACACTCTTTGTTCTTACCAACCCCAAACAGAGTAATTAATTGCATTTTGGTCTGGAATTTTGGGTGGCCACTTGTCTAGCTGAATGAAGTCTGAACAATTCTCTTGCAAGTACTGAATTGTTTTTAAGAAGTGATGGGACGGGGCGCCATCTTTCATAATCACGTAATTTGGCATTTGATCCTTTATTTTAGGAAACATTGGGCTTTCCACATCTTCAATGTTTGTTATAACACTGAGGGACTCCTCCCACTTATCTAAAAAGAACACCCACTCCACCATATGGTTATTTATACTATCAAAAATATAAAACCAGACTACGATTACTACCTGGACAAAGACCTTTTTTTAAGACCCTAATTCAAACCGTCATAGCATGTCTTTCACCCAATAGTTTGTTAAGTTATGTATATAACATTTAAAGTAGAAGAATGTAGTTTTCACACCCCATATCTTTATCTATTACAGGAGCTGAGCTATAAGTGTTCAAAATAGTGAGGGGTTTTTTGGCCCACCATATATTCACGTGAAATGTTTCCTGCATTGAATTTAACTGGCCAATTTTTCCCTGTTCTTTAAACCCTTAGAACTACAATTTTTACATAAAATATGTTAATTTCTAATGTTACAGAAACTGATTTCTGAAGGTGTTAAATTAGCTTTTGTAACAGATAGTTTAGGCATGATTGAAGTGTGAAGTTTCTACAACTTTATCACTCCGTCATGACTTCACAGATAGGAATATTAAAAAATTATATCTGTGCATTATTCATATTCGTCTATAATTCTCGCATTAATACCCCGGAACACATCAATAGTGGTCATTATAGGACGGGTTATTTACGCATTTGACGCATCTAAAAAAAACTATCATTAGTGCAAAACATGTGTTACCTATCTCAAAACCCTAGAAACCTCTTATTCGCACTCATTCCTAATTTATCCATTTTTTCCCCCAAATACTGTCCAAATTCTTCAATAATTTCATATCATTTAATATCGTTTGAAATAATTCAGATTAAAAACTTATACTTAATGTATTTATAAATGATCAATAAATCTTATTTATTCAAAGACTCAAACAGTTTACTTCTTATCGGTTCTAATTCGTCAATTCTTTTATGTGTTTTAGGTGAGTGCCTTTTATTTATTCACCTCAATCAAGATTACATCATAAGTAAGTGTTTTACATCATAATTTATGAACTACTTCACCGATCAGATGATAGATTTTAGATGATACTGAGAAATAAACAGCAATTGTTTCAGACATATGTATAACAATTTTTCTTTACATTGAAGTATGCAACGTGTCTACCTAATGTTTGTGATATATTTTTTATCTACGATTGATAAGAAGTATAAACATTGTATCTCTGATTAGATGCGTGTAGAAAGTTATTCTTTACGTACTTGCATTCATTGCGCATGTGCGTTTCATAATTCCTTTTTTTCCGTCCTAGTACGGTAAAAAAAAAAGAATTCTTCACCTTAACGCACGATTAGCGAGTTTGTTTACATTTAACAAAACTAATTTAATGTTTGTTTAATTAAAGTAAATGTTAATATTATCGAATTTTTAGTAAATGATTGATTTATGTAATTATGATGAAAATGGGGAGAATAATATGCCTTCCGAAATAATTAATTCGGCCCAAAATACAACTAATGAATAAATGCCATCTTTATCAAAAGAGAAATACGAACTTACATACTGGAAGTTTATTAAATATTTTTTTCTGTGTTTATTATTAAAATCTACCAATCGTAGATAAAGTACGGTACGCAACTCGTGAGTGAAAACTTCATTTTGCTTAGCTCGCGTGATTTTACTATCCTCGGTCTCGCTCGGGTGCAAACTCCACACTCGTATGTAAAATTCTACTTTCCGCACTAAAAAAAAAATCCTGCCTAATACGTGAGAACGAAGGAACGAAGATTTATTTTTTTAAAAAGCTTTTTGAGGGTTTGAGCTATATGGATTGATACATTTACCAATGTTTTACAAACAGGCATCATTATTCAGTATTCAGTAGAAAATCGCACCCTGGTCAAAATCACATTCCACATAAGAGGTAGAAAAAGTGGGTAAATATTACAAGATGTGTCCGACTGGAAAAAGTTTTCGCTAAATGTCAGGACAAAATTTTAGGACAGAAAAAGGAAGATTTTTACACTTGTATCCGCAGAGAGATATTATTAAAAAATAAAGTTTGACATTAGTTAATTGAAATTTTTACACTATTACATTATTAACTAAGGATTATTATTAATCCCAATTTTCCATGTTTATAAATTTTCCTTGACAAGGTTTATGACCGTAAAATTCATGGTATGAAATCCATTGGATGTGTTTTCGTGTAAAAATGAATAATTTTACTACGTTTTTATTAGCTTGCTTTCTTGTTTTTTTGTTTGTTTGTTTGTCCATTAAAAGTCTTGCAATCGATTTTTAACTAACTTCCCGAGTAGCTAGACATTTGAAACTTTTATAATAGCTCAGAACACGATGACAATTCATTATTTTAATACTTTTAGCCATCTTTCACTAAAATTTAATTTGTTTTCAGCAAATTGTGCTGCATGGAAAGTTAGTTCGGAAAAAAATCCGCAAGTTTTTTATTTGTTTTGATAAGTCCCATCCATATTTACTATCTTCATTTTGACAGGTTTCAAATTCATGACAGAAAATTTAAAAACGTAGTATATAACAAGTTCTTTTTATCTTGCATTTTTTTTATTTTAATTGCATTTAGCCTATGTGTAACAGTTTCTATGTGTAACGTATTTAGTTCTGATTTCCTCAGTATCTACGCTTTTTTAGTACAGTAGGGCACAACCTTTTTTTTATTAACACCTAGTTAAAAGTACTTATCAGATTTTGTAGAAATGTGTATCGTTCCTTGATAGCCCACAGATTTTTCCCATATCAATTCCATCCATCTGCAAACATTAAATATGGAATAAAAATAATAAGTGTTGCTCTGGAATACGGTATAAGTCCAAATAACCCCTCATGTCGTTATTCGATGTGTAGCGCCTAGATAACTATGTGCCACTCTAATTGGCAGATTTTTTTATTTGTACATAAACAAATTTTTAGAAATATATTTTACATATTTCGTGAACCAAGAAATATTCTTATGATTAGCTCATGAGTTTCCCTAAAAATAAATATGCTCCTACGAAGTACACAAAATATATTTGGTCAAAAAAGGTGGATATGTTTAACTGAGAAAATTAAAAGTTAAACAACTAATTGAAAAAAGAATCTCTTTATTACTGTATAGCATATGGAGTGTTGTATTCACTTAATAACCCTTGAAATAATACTTTTAATATTTTCATATTTGTGATTGAGGTATTTTGAGTCATTATTTGAATACTTTTCCCTTTTAAAAATTACACATCTAGCCTCGGGCTGTTTTTAAATAAAGGAAAAAAAACCTATTAATTTGTCTCCTAATTAAAAAAATCTTCATGAAATCATGTGATAAAAATAATTAAATGAAAAATTGGAAACATAAACTCACAATACAAGAATAATAATTACTGCCATTACAAGGTTTTTTTTATTTGTTATTAATTAAGGATATGTGTAGGCGTAGTTAGTTCTTCTGCTATGTCTGCTATTAACCATGTGCTTTTTTTTTTTTTTTTTTTTTTTTATTTTAACATATCTACTCCTTTTAAATCCTTTATACTAGCTTCAATTTGTTGTCTGTTATCGAAATCTTTGTAGGGGTTATTAATCCTGTTCTAGTTATGCAATCGAGCTGAAACTTGGCTCATTGGAGGCCTGCATAACAATACAAAAGCAATATTCCAAATTAATATCAGTATAAAAGCATTCTATTAATTATACTATAGTCATTAATTTGTAACAAAATAAATTGCTGATGACTCAAACAACCAAAATGCATAAATATAAATGATTTATAATTAAAATGGTCACTTTTTTATTTTTCACTTTAACACCCCCCCCTTGGTTCTAAACAATAGTCCGCCCTACAAGTCTTAAAGGTTGGTGTGTTTGTCCCCCCAACACATTGAGACTCCTAGGGAAGGTGTATATTATAATATAAACCTTCAGAAAGGAATAATATTCCTTTCTGTTAATATGTAGCTGATTAGACTAAGGGATATAATAATATGATATACAGAAATTATATTCAGAAGGAACATTTTAATAAATATTCCTTAATAGTAATTTAGACTTAGGAATATAATATGCTATTCTTTGTTCCTTTGACTAAATAACTATTAACACAAAGGGATATAAGGGGGGTTCTAAAGTAAAGAAGTGCCATTTAAGCATTGTTTTTATTGGCTAGTAATATTTTCAAACAAACCGTAAAGGAAATTAATTTAATCATCTTCCACCTTCATCTCCTATACACTAGCATAGGATTACGACCGGTGCTATTATCCAAGTAATTATAGGTATAATTTTTAAATAATCTCTGATGATTATAGATCAGTATTGTTACTAAAGTGACTAGTGGAGTCATTTGATAGAGAATTGAAAAAGACGTTTCTCCACCAAAAGTAACTTGAGATTGTAAAAATAAATTTCAACAAGTAGATAATCATATTCAGTATTGGTAAGATAAGTCGAAATATTGAAGAAAAAGAATCCGTGGAGGAGTTGAAATACAAGGTTGACTCTGATATATCTCTCATGTCAAATTTAAACCTTTCTCATCTCTTAACAGACCATTTCTTTTCATAAGATGCGCCTCGAAATAACTTTTTCTTTGCTAAGCTAAGGCCACATTAAATGTGGTTAGTTAAAATTTTCCAATAATATTAATGTTTGTTTCGATTTGTTGGTCTTCAAATAGATATAATAACTTATCTATCTATTTTATTAAAAAAGTTTTTTAAACTAACAAATTTGTCAAATTGTGCGAAGGTTCAAGGCAGCGGCCGCTTTTCGGCTTGCGAAGCGAGTAGTCCCCTAGTCTATATAAATTTACTTAATTTTACTTGTTTTTCAAAATATAAAACTTAGTCTGTTGTCGCGGAGTCAAGGACTATTAATCTATTTCTGTTTAAACATAATATACATAAAAATTACAATCTGACGATCGCTTCAGTCTCCAATATTTCCCATAATAATTAAACATAGATAGATGTAATAGGTATTAATGTAGTGTATTAATAGTGTGAAGAAGCCCGCAAGCTCAGGGGTGTGAATTAAGGACCTTGCAGGTACAATTACCTATGTAAAGAGAACGTACATGAAATAAACTAAAGATAAAAACAAACTAGGAAACTTATAAGACATAGTTATGAAGTAAAAACTATTTAATAATAAAAGTTGCTCTAGTAACTTCGTTGAAGTTAATAGTTAATTACGTTTCCACAATTTAGAAAACTCTTCTTAATTAGACCTCATTTAGTTCAACTCCTTTATTGAGTATTCTTAATGAAGAGAAGAAATATTTTACCCAAATTTAAGGAATGAAGGACAAAAAAGAATGAAAAGAATTGTGTTTGTGCCGTAGGATAGTTTAAGTTAAGCCGGGTGGAAAATTATAATTTGGGCTACGTGTATTCTTGTGTCGTGTTCTATTTCATTCTGGTGTATGCCTTTCTCCGCATCCTCATCTGAGTGGTTTCATCAAGATGAAGTCTTCTCTCTCTTTCTGCCTCTCATAGAAGCATTTTCTTCCTTCAGGCCAATTTTCTACTTAGTTCCTCCTCCCTCCGTTTTCCGCTTTCTTAGCGATGAGTCTTTCATTAGATTCTGTGCTTTCCAGGTTTCCTTCATAATTCTCTTTTTTCCCCTCATTTTTGTTTTTAGAGAAAATAGCCTCCACCAATTTTCTGTTATTATTCTGAACGTAAAATTAATCTGTAACAATATTTTTGCTGCAGTGTTATTATCATTATTTTGTTAAGAATACAATGTTTGTAAATTTATTATATTGTTTATTTAGAACAAAGAGATCGGAAGCCAATTAGGTAATTTACTTGCCTGCTATCGCTGTTCTTACACAGACCTATCTGGTTTGAATACCTGAGAAGTGAGACATGTTGACACTGAAATGTTGATCAGGAAAAACTTTGTTTATTCAAATATCACAAAATCTTTGTCAAATATCACATAATTATTCTCCCCTCGAAGTATAAACTAGTGACTAATGACATGTAACGTTTCTTCATTAATTTGGTTCAAACTTGGTCGCATTAAGTTGTTCCAACCGATCTTCGAACTTGTCCATAGCATCGGCATAGACATGCGCAGTAGATAAAAGTCGTTCCAACCCGATAAACCTTATAAAGATCACCAACCTTTCACCTGATAAAGATTAAAGTAAACGCGTGCGCATAATAATTGTCCTTATCGTAACGATTCCCGCAGAGGGAGTTGGAACAAATCCCAAAAAAAGCTTAGCAGTACAAGTTGCAAATAATTAAAAACGTCAAAATATAAGAACTTTTTTACTTTTGGTAAACCTACAAAGACACTATTATTAAACTAAACGATGAAGCTATTATTGAAATTATTAAACTGTTAGTTGTTTCTCCCGATATCTTATACCTAGTGTATCTTAACAAATATATTAATAAATAATTGATGGTAGGTATGCTTTTACAGATTTTGAAAATTTTTAAACGTTGTAAAACCTAATGACTAATTATTGTACCGCAATCGAAATTACATAATGTGTATAAGTTTCAGTTGTCTAGGTAATGGGAAAGTGGGTTAAATTAAAGTTACAAATACAATTTAAGTTACAAAAATTAAGTTATAAGTACATTAAGTTAGTGTGAAAAAAATGTTCTATTAGTTTGTTGTAAAATAACACAATTATGTGGTTTTAAACAAATAGCTACTATATTATTATTATTATTATTTTTTTTTTAAATATGGCAATCAATTTTGCACTTTGAGTTTTATTCGTGGTTATTAAATGTGGAGTTTGCGGTTAATGGTGTATAACTACAGATTTTGAAGTAATAAAAAAACACTTAAAATAACAGCTGATTAAGTATAAAAAGTAAATATAAAATGAAATTGTTTATTTTTAAAGTTAATCTTTTCTTTTCTTTATTCGCTTATATATGTTTTACATTTTTTTCTGTTAAAGAGGTGAGAATCAGGTTTTTTATTTTAAGTTTGTATTCAACTTTTTTTTATATAAAAACACTAGCTGACTCCAATAGCTAAGCAAGCTCAGAACAAAATGTGGTTTGAGGTAAAAAAAAAAAAAAAAAAAAAAAAAAAAAAAAAAAAAAAAAAAACAGATTCGCATAATAATTAAATTTTATAGAACCTTTTTTTCTCAGAATATCCTGAGCTTTTGGAGTAAGCAATGAGAGCTGTAAATGGATCATAAAAATATAATGTCTTTTGGTTTTAGGAATCCCTTGGATATCGCACTGCAATATGAAATTGAACGTCGGTCTATAAAGTCGTGTTTCCTCTTCCTCAAAGACATTTTGTTTAACCTTTATTTGTACTTGGGCATGATTTGATCCTTCTTTTAGATAACTTTATTATGTATTAATTTTATCGAGCATATCATAATCCAGGAAATGCTGATGGTTTTAGTTAAAGGCAGTTCTTTTTAACCGCCTTAGTAAAAGGTAGTTACCTTTTAATGTTTTAAAAAAAAAATCTAGGCGTTGCGTGGCTCCTATTATTGAAGCGAGCGTAATGTAATAAATAGTGAATTTTAAGAAAACCCTTAATGATGGTGACTTGATAGTTAAAGAGAATGATTGGAATAGAGGGTAGTGGAGTGGAGGCGCCGGGTGCTTTAATAATATAAATTATCACTTCACTACACAAAAATTCCAGCTAAATCGGACTACTATTACTCAAGTTATCTTCACACGCTTAAAAGTTACTTGAAGATACGGTGCATATTTTGTAATATGTTTATAAGAAGCTCGCTTTATTAGCTTTAATTAATTTCAGGGTGCATAATACTCATAAGGTATCCTATCAGCTCTTATGGTCGTATTTTGTACGTTGCATGTTCCATAAAATCAAAGTTTAAAACCGTTGGAAACTGTTAAACGTTTAACGTAGGTTTAAATGTTAGAAGCTTGAAATGAAGTCGACTTAGAGCTTCCTCTGTAATGTGTAAAAGAGAGAAAGCCACCACTTAAAGAATATAATTTCTTCAAACAATTATGAAATTGAGTGTCTTTTGCACTTTATTTTCACATTCGCTGGCTTTACAGTCCAGTTTTGTAATTTTAATTTCCGAATACTTTTCTGTCTACTAATTCTATCTAGGCCTGCAGTCCTCTTGTAGAGTCTTAAGGTTATTAACAATGCGTTTAGCTTGGAGAAGTGCATTCATGCACCTGCACCTGCTCCATTTATTTATCATTTTCTAGCGCCTTTTATTTAGGTATTCATAATTTTTATTATACTTCTGTTAACTTTTATTCGAATCACATGTCTCTGCAACTTGGTTTTTATTAACGTTACCACGTCTCTAATATCCAGGAATCCAGGAATTTATCAATAAATCAGTATTTTGAATTCACAATCTGTAAGCCCATCACTTCTCACTCTTTTTTGATGACTGTTCTGGAAAGTAGATTGTTTGATGTTTTTGTGAGGGAAGAGAATTTGAAATTTTTCTGCTGTCGTAGTAAGCACGACTTACGGCCAATAATCTTTTATTAATATTATAGGTATGGTTTGTAGTTTTGTTCTTTACTTCTGCTTCCTGGTATATAAAGCTTACCACCTACAATGTTTTAGTTTCCTAGGGCAATCTTTTGTTGAGATCGGTGCGTTGTCTGTTGTCTGGCAGTTGACTTTGGTATCTCTTCCTGCCACTATGGCTTTGGCTCTCTGTGCTGATGGAAACTTCTGGCAAATCATGAAGAATACCAAATACCTACAAGCCAGACAAATTTAGATTCGTGATTGAAGAATTTTAGTCACTTGATCTCTACCTCGCATTATCCACAATCAAAAGCCCGTTAAGAAGCGATTCATTAAAGGAGTAGGTCTTTATCATATTTTTAAATCAGTATACTTTTATACAATAGCTCATATTATAGCAACAAACATGCTGCATTTGCGTTTAGTCACAGTAACAAGCATAGTGGAGCATTATTAAGTGGACTCCGCTTGTGAAATCGCACCCCATTGTTTTTATGTATGGAAGGGTGGCCTCTGGTTTTAGAAAGGAGTTTAACTGGCGTGGCGTAGCGGCGCATCTCCATGCCGCAAGGCTCCACTTCCCGCCCGTGGTCAGTCTGAAAGCTTAGTCCGCTCTCCCCTTCACCACATAATTGTTCGACATTTTAGTGGACTCCAGACTTCACACGCAGAGCGTAATGTGATTGCAAGCTCTTCTTCAACTGTTATAGCCCTCCGATAGTTTTTGTCACATCCTGATATGTCATATTTTATTTTGTTGAGAAGTTCAATTAACTGAGGACGTGTCATACGGACATCTTTTTTAAACTGTTCGTGGTTTAATCAAAAAGAGTTTTGGTGGTCATCCAGCCTATAAGTGTAGAAAGACCTATAGAAAAATACGAGGTAGATGTTTCTCTGTTAGATTCTCTACATTAAGAACTAGAAATGTGTTTCTTTATTCCTTATTAATTGTCTCCACTGCTTATTTAGCTCTCTAATTGTTTATACGTTTTGCGTATAGTTAATTTTCTGCTAAATACTTAAGAGTTTCAATAATAAATCAATTGAAAAAAACAACTATCTTGATTGCTTTGGCTGACAAAAATTCAATCATGAACTTAGGTATTTCATCTTGATCAAGTGATAAGTTTTTATATAAACCATCATCTACGAAAATCTATCAACAAACATTAATTACACTTATATTGACAACGCAATAACGATAAAGCCTCTTTACGTGTAAGATGACGGGAAAGAAGGACCCTTAAACTTTACAAGAAATATCGTATATTCGATTCAGGGCTGTTGTACGGAAAACGATGTTTAATTATCTATCGATAAATATATTTATTATTAACGATATAACGAGTCATCGCTCATTCCGGTGTCATTTCATCCCGGGTAAGGAAGAAGAGAGAGCTTCGTTTCATATTTCCGCTGAAAAATGAGACGCTTCTGGGCTTGGAAGGTTTGACACCCTCTGGAAGGCTCTTCTCGCCGAAAAGTTTTCAATTAATCAAATGAAGAGAGCGTAAGAAGATGCTGCAAAGAGAAGGAGTTCCGATATCATTAGTTATATCGCCCCCATAACAATGCTGCGCCACCGTCTGCAAGATGGCGACCAGATCCATCCTCTTAATGCTTGTATATTGAAACTAGGGATTCATCCGCTTGTCAGAGAGTCCTTATGATGAACTATCAGGACTATTAATGAGCACTGTTCAAGTGTTTTATCTAGTTGTATTTTTGTCTTGGGTTTCGTTCGGTTATTTTGTGTTGAATTATTTTCAGTAAATTATTTTTAACTTCCTCATTATTTTCCACTTAAAAAATGCAAAATAAAAGTACGTGATCAAGCATAATTTTAACAAGGTGTAAATAATATTCTTCCTCTAGTATTCCACGGTGATCTAAATAGAGACGGTTTTTAAGTCAAATTATTCCTACAAAAATATTGTTCATAAGTCATATCGTCATAAGTTCGAGCAATTAGTTAACTTCAACATGTACAAGATATAAGATGGATTAATTCCGTAAGTCTTTTGTAATAAGAATTACTTCTAGCGTAATGAATTAAGCATCCTACATTTTTTTAAAGCAGACCTACTATCTCAAAACTAAATATATAATATAGAGGCGCCAAAATGTTATGTTAATTGATTTCTATTCATAAATATTTTTATTTCACTCTGCATTATTTATTGCTTACGAATCGTATAAATATTGTGATTGTCTAAAATATTTTGATGTTTGTGATTTCAAAAATAACTGGACAGAAATCCGTTTCAGACATCAGGGAACATTTTTGGTGTCGTGTATGTCGGGCGGTCGTCTTGTGGCATACTTTAACATTTTTACAAACCATACTTAAAAACTACTTGTCTAATTTTAATGAATTTTGGATGGTAGCTCACAATTAGACCAATGTTGGTCCCATATGTATTTCAAAATTTTGTGCCCATTTGTTTCTTTTCACATATTTTTCGTTATTAACACATATTATATCTTTAAAAGTACACAACCGGTATTAAAAAATTCAGATGTTAGTAAAGTATATCTGAAAGTATGTGATAGGGCGTGAGAAATCTGTATTCCATACTAATAGGCAGACTATTATTATATTTATCAATGTTAATAAATTTTATATTTACTAGTTTTAAACTAAGGTAAGGCCGGGCTTTAGGATGGTTACTAAAACGTAGGCGTAGTCATGTGCAGGTAATCCTAGTTTATCCCAAGCCACTAATTTACTTCTAAGCCAGCTTCATGGCACTGCGGTTTGCCGCAATGTCGGCACCTATGTGAATCGACCCTGGGAAAACATCCTCTGTTACAGTAAAACCATCTTTTTGGAGTCATTAGAGCATGGAGTTTAATGTGGAACTAAAGCTGTTGGTGCATAACTCTATAATTAATTTGATCTGTATTAAGGAACTGTGGTAACTTATTATTAATAAATAAGTTATTAAATAAATTAAATAACCTAATTAATTTATGAGTCTTAAAGCTTTGGTTTCCAAGGAGAGCGGTACCACTATGTAGCAGCTAAAAACTGGCACAAACGTTATAACTATAAAATAAACTACTATTCAAACAGTATAAACTAAATATCGTTGTAAGTAGATAGCAGATGTCCATATTTATTTAATTCTTATTATTTGGTAGGTCATTTAGGTGATAGTTAAGGGAAATTTGTAGATAAAAGGGTAACTTTAAAAGTGACTAATTTTATAACAACTTAAAAGTCCCCACGGGGGGGGGGGGGACTAATGTCATTTACAAATTAGATTGTAAAAATTGTGACAAAGTATTTATACAAAATTTAGAAAGCAGAATAAAACAACACTCGTACGATATACAAGCTAAAAATGGAATAACAGCAATAGGTATTTAATCTGCTAACCTAAATAATCAGATTAATAAAGACAGCATACAAATGCTAGATGTAGAAAGAAATGATTCAAAAAGAAATTACCTTGAAGCTGCATGTATAGCCATAACTGATAACACCATAAATTTTAAAAACGTCTCAAAATATAATATTATGCTGCTATCCTTAATATAAAAAAAAAAATAAAAAATAAATTAGTCACTTTTAAAGTTTCCTTTATATCTACAGATCGATTACTTGATTTATGGGAGGGGAGAACTCTGTGACATCAAGATATTCTTGTATAATGAAATTATTTTAATGCTTCTCAATTGTAGTTTATTATCTTATCAAATTAAAAAAAAAAATACATGAATAGCAACACACTCCACAGCAAATCATGGAATCGAGCTAGTAGTTAATATAAAAATCTGAGTTTGTATGACCTGTGCTGGTCCAGCTTCCAAATGAAACAGTCAAATCGATGTTTTCTATTATTGAATCCATCCAGGTAGATGTTATTCTAATATGATGGAGGCATTACCTACTTATTAAATGGTTTTAAAAACCTAATTAGATGGCGATCTAATTTATCGGAGTCTGCGTAATGTGTCAATACATTCAACCAGCATGCTTGTTTTGCTCATGTCCTTTTCTACGTAATCCCTAACCTGATTTGCCATGGTCATCTCTCTGGGGATGTATCGATGTTCATAGATTCCTGTTCATCTGTTGGCATCTGTCTCACATGCCTATTCCTAGCGTTATCACCAGTTTGATATGTATTGACAGACCTGTCGGACAATATTAGCAGAATAATATTTACTTCCGTTAGGGCTGGGTCTATTGCAAATATTCAATATCTCTATAGCAATACGTGGTCAATGCCATATACCTATCGAACACTGAATAAAATTTACTCTGAAATATTAGTATAACCCATTTTCAAGATTATCACCTGTGTGTTTACTTAATACCTAAGCACGACAAAACATTTCCATTTCATGTCACCGAGTGACAAATTAAAATTATTGTATTATGTTAAGAGGCAGTTCTTCAAATAATTGTCTACTGCTGTTCGACAATAAAATATGGTGCGTCTTTAAATTGTTAGAGTCACTTTTTGCACAGTATCTCCTGGTCTATTCGTTACTTAGTTAAATTAATAGACATAGGGACACATATAAACGAAATTTTAAAGAAAAATGTTGATATTTTCTTTCACTTATCTTTGTTTAAATAAACCCGTCTATCGCTTGTATCAAAGAAATAGTATGGGAATTATCTCTATAAGAACATCTTCTATGTGAAATTATACTGATGAACGAGGACTATCAATAAAATTATTATATGATCCAGGATCCAGTTTGTCTGAGTTGTGTCGAATCGATTTTTAATGGTCAGTGTAAAACAGACTCTCGCCAGGAATGTTTAAACTGTTTAGGTTAGTCACAGTTGACGAGGAATTTGAAAATTAATACTATAATAACTAGGTCTGCAATACATTTGTCTGCTTGCAATATTGAACTGAGCGCGCTTTTTTTATCTTAAACAATAAACATTTGTATTTATAAACAGCTGAAATCGGATCAAAAAAAGTAATATTTTTACTGGTCTTATCACTTTGCTTTGTAAGTTTCATCGCACACCTGTTACCCCAATTTTGAACCTCTTCCCGTCTTTCAATCTTTCCTAACTTTGGCACATGGAAACCATTTAGGTGAATAATTCATAAAAAAAATAAAAAGTTGAAATTAAGACCAGTTTTTCAAAATGGTATTTTTATATTAATTATCAATTTTTAATTGAAAAAATACATGTGGTGTTGCGGGACGAAGTTCCTTACATTTTTCATTAAATATAAATTGTAAAAACACACTGCTAAGTACGTATACATTGCTAGCTACTTATACATGAAAAGAGACAAAATTAAAACTAATGAACAGCTTACTTCTGAAGGCAAAATTAAAAGAAAATCATTATTTGTATAATTAAAGAAAGCATGCGTCTTACTATGAATATATATTGAATATAAGAAAAAAAGTTGACCATGATGATTTTATAGTGAAAGAGTATGTTTGTTAAATAAGTTTGGATTGAAATAGGACTGTTTTCTACCAACCCGAATTTTATAGCTGTTCAGGAGGAGTATGTGTCCAACCAAATGCTAAGTGTAGTATAAGAGCTCTGCTTCGCCCAGCTCAATAAGTTGTAGTGAATAACCATGTACAATTTTTAATATAAGTAGTGTACTTAATTATGTAGAGCTTTCACTTTTATATTTTTTATTTTTATTTTAATTTTATATTATTATATATCAATTGCGTCTTTAAATTTGAAACTAGCGAAACAATATAATATTTAACATGAGTACCGGGGAAACATAAGTATAGGGAAATATTTTTATTAGTAATACACGTAATAAGCTTCCTAATTATAAAAGTCATAATCATTAAACTAACAAATTTACATTTTAACCTAATATAAATAATGTATTTATTACTTTAGTTTTATTCTTTTTAACATGCAAATTTAAAGGAAAAAAAACAAAAACTATTTCTTGAATTATTAAATATTTCCGGAATTCTTAAATGCAATTGTATAATTTATTTTCTCTGAAAACAACCCATCTATTTTTAGTAGTTAAAAAATAATGCTTGTGGAGTGAATATTAAAATATAATTAGACCCTAGTTAGTGATGTAACATTTTTTTGAAAGTGAGGTAAATTAGAGGTAAAAACGTTGTTCAAATTACCGTGGGTGACCTTTTAAATTATGCTTGGCTATTTTTAGCAGTTTTTCCCCCTCTTTTAAGGCTCTATGGTGTTTAGGTGAATTGTTTTTAAAGTATTTAACGACAAATACTCACGATTTCTAGACCTTTGTTGAACTTTTTTCTTTTTCTTTCATTTTTTTACGTAGAATAAAATTGTCCTACATCGGTATAATTACAAGGAATAAAGCAAGTGTGTAATTTTTGAAGTAGCCTTGAGTTTTTTTTTTTAGAACTTTTTGATTCTTAAATCCCTTTTTCTTATTTTACGATTTTTGTTTATTTTTGCTGTAGAATTATCTTAATTAACAGATTTTTATTGAAGAATTTTGATCATTCTGAAGAATTATTTCTTTGAATTCCAAAATTCCGAGACAGATGTACGTTTCAGACATCATTGATGTCTGATTTGATGTTAATTTTTTAATTTTCGGGTAATAATTTGTGTATCTTAAAAACTACAACATACGATTTATATGAAATTATAAGAGTAAGTTTACGTCGTAATTAGTCCGTTGTTGGTGCAATATAAATTAATACTGTCTCCGTATACTTTATACTGAGCCGTATAAATTTGATATTGCATGCAAATATATTAACCCTCTACCAATCAAATTTTAAAAAAATAATAATAATAAACATACAAAATATCATGTGACTATTTGTTCAATAATTGGACGAGAAAACATATGTGTGAGTTAGTGGTAAGGAGAGCCAGCGTGACCGTGTGGGTTAAACCACGTCTGCTCGGCCATCACTGAATCATGAGTGGAACGAGATGGGGTTCAATTCCTCACCATGACACTCTGATTTATATGGCTCACTATTGATCGCATCATACTCGCTTCGGCGGTACAATATACAAATGTATGATGTGTGAAGTGGTTGGAATTCTATACCACAGGGCGTAAAAAGGGCCTGAAGATGACCTAATTGCAAGGTTCGAACAAGTGGTTTGTCCAACCCGTTCTAGTAGAAAGTACTAGACTAATACTACTAGTGGTAAACAAATATGGTAAACAAATTGGCAGTCTAGTTTTTCCGTTCATCTTTATAACATTTACTTTCTTATATCCATCGTATATGTTGAGAAACTTCTGTATTTTTACAGTCTTACAAAACAAAATCATCACTATTTTAATTTTTTGGTGGTACAACTGCAGTTATCAAGCTTTCTGGTTCTAGTAGGAGAGATAAGAAAATTGGTGCTGCCTCACTCGAATGTACTGTTTAGACAAAGGGATATCATCTCTAAAATGTATTAATTATTTATATATATACTTTCAAATGTATACATCTTAAAAATAAACTGTTTCGACAAAGGAATACATTCTCTTGTATAAATCAAGCGAAATAGTGCAGCCAGGCAATTCTCGACTGTATTGATAACTACAGATTAGCCATTATCTGAGTTAATTAATCTATTAATCATATAGATCATGTAGATTGAACACATGTATGATTTTGAAAGATCAAAAATACATTGGAATGACTCTTGTGTAATTACAAACCCCAAGCTTAATGAGCTTTATTTTTTTCTCAATATTTTTTTTATTTTTTTTCTGGTTCACGAAATATTTCATTTTAAAGGTGGAAAAAAAGAAACTAAAGATGGAAGAAGTTATCAAGGTGGAAACTCTTTTATTTATTTTCCTCCTCCGACCAACTAAAACTGAAATCGCTTTTTAACTCCACCCCAGGTCTTTTTTTCCTGTCTCTTTTATTGAGACAGGGTTGAAGTCGACTTCTAACCTACCCTCTAAAAAACTTAGCTTTTAGTAGAAGAGAAGAAAGTATGAGGGAAGGAGAAGGGGACAACACTTGAAGAACAACCCTGATGGTTTGATGTCTTACTGACATACCGACAGACAAAACTTTATTTTTTTTCTTCTTCTTCTTCTTCTGTCACTAGACCTGAAACAAGATGGTTTTGGACCGGAAAAGATTTAGAAAGAAACTTAGGATGACTCGTGATCCTCCATCCACTATCTAAAAAAAAGAAGAAATTCATTCTTAATGGACTAAGGGTGGAAACTTAGCGGAACATAACTGACTTTATTTTATATATTTTTTCTTTCTTTTACCTCTTTCCTCAGCCAGAAAAGCAATAAACCTTTTTATCTTGACATCATTATAAGTTAGATCAAACTAATGTTAAATAATATTAGCAGAAAATAAAAGTTGTAGAAATATTTTATAAAACATTTTTTTTTTTTTATGCAAATAAATTTATGTTTCTTATTTTTATTTCTTTCTTTTGTATAAAAAAAACACCTAAAGTAAAATCTACATATAAAAGTTTAGTAAAACCATGTTTTATTTGTCTCTTAAAAAATATCATTTGTTGATTATTCTCTGTCAGAAGACTCTTGTTTAATGTAACCAATTACAATTAAAATTTTAATAGCTGTTATTACTTTGTCTGTTTATTTTCTTTTCTAATTTTATTTCTACGGGTGGAATTTACTCATTTTATTTTTTAAAAAGTAAGTCTATTATGCCTTCCTGCATAAATGGATATTATCTTCCATATCACATAAATGGATGAGGGAGTCGGTACTATGTAAATAAAATTTGTCTGGTGATTCCTAATTTTTAGGTTAAAAGTCTTAAGAAATTGCTTAGATGGTTCTTTAAAGTAA
Organism: Gerris buenoi; assembly: GCA_001010745.2. Taxonomy (NCBI): domain Eukaryota; kingdom Metazoa; phylum Arthropoda; class Insecta; order Hemiptera; family Gerridae; genus Gerris; species Gerris buenoi. The sequence continues at coordinate 81,918 of KZ651182.1, read as the reverse complement.
AGGACAGGTCACCCTTAAAGTAAAGCTTAAAGTGCCCTCAACCTATTTTTATTAGGCCCTTTGCTTCATTTGACCCTTTTCTTCCAGGAAGAGGTTGGGCGACGTGTAGCTCATTTAACCTTATATAAACTTTAAACTATACTAAAATAGACTGCCAATTAGTGTGGCACATAGCTTCCTCGCATCCTATCATGTACTTTATTGTTATATTAAAATTAACGTTATATTACTTTATTGTAATAGTTTAATAACTATTAACAGTTTTTACGGACCTTTAACACATCATAGGGGTGTCGCTGTTGGTTTTACTAAAAAAAATTGTATTTAAAAAGAATCTTTGTCTCATTGAATAGATGAAGGTTGATTTTTTTCCCGACCTAAAATTCCAATTTTACGTTTACTAGAGCGTTCCACGTGAACGCTTGAACGGATAACTTTGTCCTACGAATTCGTCCTGGGCATTGGTAAAATGAACATGTCTAATGTCTACCAAATTTCATCAAAATCGGTCATCATTTACTCAAGTTATCGTCGCAAGTTTTATAATTTGCGGACACACAGACCGATAGACAGACAGGGAACCAAAAATGTTCCCTGATGGATTTCTGTCTTGAAATTTTTAAAATCGGAGACATATAACTTTTTCGTTCTTCTGAACAATCACATAGCTTCCGTTACCTACGGTGAGCTCGGAAGCAAAACATGCCTGAGTGCTTAACCCACAACACCTTACATGCGCAAGGTGTTGTGGGAAAAAAATACTGTTTGATCTATTTAAAAGCACAGAACGAAAAATCGCGGATGAAGCCGCAACGGGAGTAATTATGTTGTAATATAATATCCTATCTTTATAAATAAAAATTATCGACTTCATTGAACTTTTGTGTGTGCAAAAAGAAACAACTGGGTTTGAAAGGAAATCAATGAAGTAAAAATTATTTAAGTTGATAGCATTGGGCCTTTTAGGGTATCAAAGGTAGAGAGGTTGAAAACACCCAGGGCAAAACCATCCTGAAATATTGAAAACTATTACTTTCCTTTATACTTCTTTCAAACAGTAGAGTTAAACTCGATCAAATAAAACTTACATAATAAACAGAAAAACTTTTTCTCTTTTGAACTTTAAAACTTTTCGACTCGTGTTAGCTTTCCAAAACTTCTTTATTTATATCGATTTTCTCATTTACATTGCTGTAACATTACTATGTTTATTAAATTTTCGTTTGAATAAGTCCTACTTTCTTTCTTTACGTCTGCATAACATCAAGCTAGAGTGTTCAAGTTAATCTTTTAGTCCTTTTTAAGAATTTGAGGTAGGCTAAGTTCGTCTGCGGGACATATCTTTAATAATTAACACTATTGGAAATATTAAAACTACTGAGAACACACACTTATTGTGAATAATTAACACTATAATAATACCTTGCGTGTGAAAACATTAATTGATACTATACGAGAGAATGTATATTTTATTAAGTTTACTTAATTTTTTTATCCACGATTAATACGAAATATAAAAATTTGATCTCTGTTTAGATGCATAGAAAGTGATTTTTTCGTAGTTGTATTCATTGCGCATGCTCGTTTCATAATTATTCACTTTATTTTCACGATTATTAGTTTGTTTACATTAAAAAAATAATTGCAAGATAAAAGGAACTTTTTATATACTACGTTTTTAAATTTACTGTGATAAATCATAAATTTGAAACTCATCAAAATGATGATTGTAAATATGGGACATGCCAAAAAAATAAAATAACTTGGGGATTTTTTCCGAACTAACTTTCCATACAGCAACATTTTTTTACATTCCATACAGTGTACATTCTCGTCGTGTTCTGAGCTATTGTAAAGGGTTCAAATGTCTAGCTTTTCGGGGTGTTAGATAAAAATCGATTTCAAGATTTGTACTGAATAAACAAACAAACAAGCAAACAAGAAAGCAAGCTAATAAAAACGTAGTAAAATAATTTGCTGTTTGTTTCATTAAAGTAACTGTTTTTTCTGTATTTATTATTAAAATCCAACAATCGTAGATAAAGTGCGGTACGCAACTCGTGCGAAAACTGCATTTTGCTTTGCTCGTGTGGTTTTACTACCCTTGCTATCGCTCTAGTGCAAAATCCACACTCGCATGCAAAATGCTACTTTCCACACCAGACGCGTAATTTACTATTCTATAACAAATGTTTAATCGATTAATTAAAATAAGGTGCGTTTTTGGCACATTAACAGACATTTGTTTTAACAACACATTGATGATTATTTTTGTATCAGGTTTGTAAGCGGTGTTTTTGATCGATATGTTAATCCGAGGCCTTGGACTCGTTGTATTTTCCCTTCCAATTAATCATCAGAGTTAATCCAGTGATTGAGTCTACGTTATCAATCATAATTACTCCCAGTTGAAATTAATTCATCTTAATTACAGTTCTCAGTCAAGACCCTGACTATACAATATTAATTCAATCGAATTAATCAGCTTCCCAATCCAACCTAAATTAATTGATTAAACTATTCTTTAATTATGTTTGACTCATGAATTTATATTAACCTTGAGTTGCAATTTAAAGATGTGTTACATTTTTTTTTTTTTTTAAGTCAGGAATTAGAATATGAAGGATAAAAGAAAGAAAGATTTCATAACTTAGAAATAGCATCTTACTTCTCTTCTTGTTTGAAGTCGTTATAGGGAATAAATGAAAAGCAATAGATTCCTTTGTGTTATTTATCCTTATTTCATCCGGGTTATATTCATGCCTAAATCCACAATTATCCAATGTAAAAATTGAACATACAATATATACCGTATGTAATAGAATTGTAGGTATTAACAATTATATATTAAATATGCAAAGTTTTCTTATCTTGTCGTGATTTTAGATTTCTAAACGAAGTATGAAAATAAACCTTACATAATATAACGGCTCTGTCTGTCTGTCCTGTTCATAAACTGCTATAGCTACGAACATAAAATTCGGCACACAGGTGCATCTCGGTATTTGTGACAACCGTACACTTTTTAGAGTTTTCACACTTTCCAAGATAGTGGGTGACTAAATAATATTTTAATTACCCTTATAAAGAGAAAGTACCTATTGCGATAGCTTTTAAGATTTTTAGGATTTACACGTTTTTGAGGTCCCCCGAGTCCAAAAAAAAGTGTTTTTTAAAAAACGACTGTCTGCAGACGCCTGGAGCCTAAACTAATGGGTCTATTTTGATGAAATTTGGCATACATGTTCAAAAAAATCATACCCTGAGGTATAATTGATAAATGAATTTTAGCTCCATATTTAGGGGCCCTCTAAAAATTATAAAAAACGTGAGAATAAAAAATAACTTAAAAACAGTTCCAACGATTTTAATTTAAAAAATAATAAAATGTAGTCAATTTAAATACAAATCTAACAATTTAAGCTGTAAGGTTATAATATAGCTAAACTTGAATTTAAATACAAAAACAGTTTGCTGTTTGCCTTGTGCAAACTTAGCTACTATAACTAATACAGTGAAATTTCCTTTTTGCATTATTATCTGCATGCACCCTGGTGAAGCACATGCATAAAACATTTTAGAAACCAATTTTTCCGCCATCAGTGTTGCCATAAGAGTAATTTGAATTTTCATTATTTTTTTTTCTTACTAATCTATATAGAAATAAAAAGTACTTTTTTGAGCAAAAATAAATAAAAGGTATCCTTTATTTATTTTTATCAATTAATTAGATTTTTTTATAATTAATGTCTTTTGATTAAAAAAAAAAAAAAAAAATACACGGCACCAATAATGTTCCAAATTAAAATTAAAGTAAAAAGAAAAAAAAACTCATAAATTACATTATCATATTTCTTGTCGTGATGGTACACAGGGGTAATTGTAAAGAAGAAAAATACAGGACGAAAAAAATATCTTTCCAAAGTACTTGAGCATAATTTAAAGTCTAATTTACAAAACTAAAAAAAAAAAAAGCCTTAGAAGCCCTTTGCTACTTTAAACCGGGGGTTTTTAATTCGTGTATTTTTAACGGGCCTTTAATTAGCCGTTATAAAAACACGAAGACGGGAAAAGTAAAAAAAAAGCAAGTAAGGGTGAGATTGGTGCTGAAATTCAACGAGAAAGAGGGGTGTTGCACTAAAGCACCAATTTCTTAAGGACAAGGTTTTATTTTGAAAAAAGGAAGGAACGCTTGGGGCCTCTTCCTGACTGATGTCCCAAACATTAATTCGAGTCCTGTATTTTTAATTAAAAAATTTAAGGAGGAGGATGAGGATAAGAGAAGAGTGTAATAATGAGGTTTAAATTAATAGGGGAATGTTGAGATCTGGGGATGAGGATTTTTTTGAGGCTTTTTTTCTGTGCTCTGTACTGTACTAAAGAAGGAAGAGGCGTTATTCGGGGCAAAATTCTAAAAGACCCCCCTTCCTTGTTCTTCCGTGGAAGTGGGAGGGCAATCATTTACTCAATTCTAAAAGACAAAGCATCTAAGGGAAGAATAGGAGGAGAAGTAATATCTCTTCGGTCTTCTCATTTCTTTAGATACTATCTTCTTGTGAAAGTCTTTAGAACTTCCTCCCTTTTACTCTGTTCTAGCGTTACGTAGAAAGGAGCCGAGGGTATCCTCCTGACTCCAAGCTATATTAAATTCCTCAGGTTCTTACCTTTACACCCTTCCCCACCCTACTGTTCCGTTCTTACTTTGAAAACAAGGTAGAAACTCCGTCGGGCAAACTAGCGGGAGCTCGGGGCCCTCTTGAAATTGCGTTTTCGGCAAGACGATACCGCAGGGACATCCTTCCTCAAAAGACAATATTAATAAAAATCTACTTCTATATTTATGGTTGTAAAAAAAAAAATAATAATAAATTAAAAATAAATAGCAGCAGAATATTGTATTAAAACTAATACTGCATAATTATCTATGGATGAATTTGCAGATTATAACTACTACTAAGATAATTAAATTGTTATGTATCAAGAAATATTTAATTTAATAGTAAAAGTTTTCAGTCAACTTAGCATATTAAAGAATTTTCTGTCCCATGTTAATCTTTTGCTTGAGATGTTGCTTTTGCAGAGATTATATTGGGGTGTGTATACTTAGGCTCTTTAAATTAAATTTTTTGGAAGAGTGTGTACCACGAAGGATAAGAATAAAGTTAATGAATAATATAAATTGTCTCTCCACGTAAACTAGCAAATTTGTTTATTTTAAATTACAAAGCAGCTTTCAGCCTTCATACGGTCATTATCAAGTGATCATCAGTGCCAGAATGTAGTAGAGTTACGGCATAATATAAATGAAAAGAATGAATGAGTCCTGTCTTCATGCCGGAGATCAAGGTGTCTTACATTGATCTCTGACATGAAGTAGACTGGACTTATTTATTCTTTTCATTTATATAATGTAACTCTACTAAATTCCCGCACTGATGATGGTCTTATGAAGGTTCAAAGCTGCTTTGTAATTTAAAATAAATAAAGTAGCCAGTTTATGAGGAGAGACAATAATTTATATTATTCATTAAGATGGCATCAATAGCCGCTCCCATATCTACAAAAAAAAGTTGTTCAATAGAATGTTGAGCCACGAGATGTTATCTCAGATGACAATACAATAATGTTGAAAAAAGAATACATGTCAGTAGAGGTATGCTACTCAGGTTGTCTTTCTCTTCAACTTAGAACATGATTCTTCTGTCCTTTACGTAATAGACTTTATTCTTTTCATCCAGCATGTTAGGTTGGATAGTCAATATCTTCCAGTTATTAGCTTTAATCGTCCTGAACCGTGCATTAAAGTTATTTACTATGTACTTATAGACATAAGTATATTTCTGCCACGTTTCTTGATCATTATGACCTTTGCTGTAGCAATAAATCTTTGCAAATGATTGATTCTTTAAACGCAGCTAATATGTCGGGCCTCTAGTTTAATGCATTGGCCTTCACTCTTTTCTCATGAGCGAAAAACATTATTCTCTACTATTGCGATTCCTTTAATCTTTGGTCCTAAATATAGGGGAAGAGAGAGTAGAGAATAGACATTAAAGAGTAATCGATTTGAAAATTCTATCGACAATGTCCCGAACTACTGTATTCTTAATATATCAGTTGAAGGAGTTCATTACACCGATATACGATCCAAATTAAAGCCATAGATTTACGTGAGTATGCTGAAATTGAAGCATCAATATGAACGTTGACCAGAGGATTTACTTGACTGATGACCAATAATTATGCGAATAATTGTGGTGATAGAGCCGGGGAATGCCATATGAAATAGAACTCTCCCGCGTGCGGTTATGCCAGACACTTAATGAAGTTAATTTGATACGGCTTCCTTCGAAATGTTTGCTTTTACTTGATTCGGTTTCGGTAATTCTCCATAACCTAAACCGCATGCATGCTAAATGTTATTAAATTTTAGAGTACATATACAATATACATTTAACGCAAATAATTATCATATGAATGAACTATTTGGTTGCTAATATATATGTATATTACAGACTAGAATTAATGGTAACAGAATAACCTATCGTTTTATTATTCAACTAGAAACAAATGAGGCTATAACATGAGGGTGCTATATATATATATATATATATATATATTTTT
>KZ651182.1:42829-65662 GCA_001010745.2 Gerris buenoi | reverse complement strand
CATCCCCCCCCCCCTTCTTCTTTTCTCTTCCTATTATTTCTATTTCATAGAATAAATAAATTATGCATGAGAGAAGAAAGTAAAAATAAATAAATAAAAAGTGCAGGCAACTTAATTTTATTTTTAACCTTTTTTCTAGGGAAAATTGTATAATTTTCTAATCTTTTTTTTTTTTAAAGAAACTAACAAACACGTGTGGAATACACGTTCACCAGCAGTATTAAATGTAAATTTCCTTCCTTTTTAAAAAAAACTTTAGTTGGTTATAAAAAAATCTTTTAAAATTTTTCATTTTGTCATCCTTGGTATTATTATTTTAATTTTAAATCTGAAAAGATTAGTTTCTATTTTTGCTTACAAGATTACCAAAGGTAGTTGATGTATTATAATTTTTATAAACAACATTTTGTCGTTCTCTGTCATTTAATGTCTTTGCGATCCACGTGTCATACATAGTACTCATCTGATTTTTAATTAAGTTTAATCGTTTGTCGAAAGTAGACCATTGATCGACTCATATTAATTTTTAGATTATCTGCGAAATTTTAATGTTACATAAGAATAATTGTGCTGGGTGTTTTTAATAGATCTGTGTATTGGAGGTAAAGGGCACTATCTCCATTTTTTTTTTACAAAATTGAGGTTTTAACAGTTTTTTCTTATTTTTTCCCCCCTTTTTTAGGGGTACGAGGCACTATGTCCTAAAACTAAAACTCCCTGATTTAGCCAGTTGGAAAAGGCACTATGAACCAACATGCTGGGGAGGTAAAGAGCACTATATGTACATGTAGCTGTTTACCTCCAGAGAATTAAGAATAAGTTATCACTATGTCCAGATAGTGCCCCACTTAGTAGAGTGAGAGAGCTACTAGTCTTATCAGTATGGCCTTGCACCATACATCATTAAAAAATCATTAAAATAGCTCTCCCGAAAAATTTACAATTGGCACATAACGCTCTTTACCTCCGATACGCAGCGACATCAATGTCAAATTTCTGTTGTCTAAGATGATTTTTATTATATAGTTAATATCCTATTTTATTGGCTGAATTCTCTCAATTTTTTAAGTTGTAAAGAATTAATGTAGTAACGAACAATTAAATTATGGTTAGGTTGGGGATTTTCCTTATATAATTATAGCAATTTCTGTTTTTGGTCAAATGGTTGAGATAAATCACTGGGTTAATAGAACGTAAATGATACTGAACAGAAATTATATGGCTGGATTGTTCTTACTCATAGGATTGTTCCCTAACTGAACAAGATAGAGTTGGCAGGAATAAGGTCCAAGTTTGGCAAGTAATTACAAGTGCGTAGGCTTCCGCAGTGGGCTGGTAATCAATAACTTGGTAGACATTTCATACTGAATCAAAACAATTTATAGTTTTGATCTCCCTTACCATCTAGTACTCCTTTTAAGTGATCTATAGTTTTGATTGTCACTTACATCAATAGGTAAGTGACAATCAAAACCAGATAGTCTACAAATATTAACTAAATTGGTGTGTAGGCTTCCGCGGGTAGATTCGTCAAAACCGCTTGGTTTTTCAGTGAAATCCACGTCACGAAGTCGAAGGGGTTGAAATCCCACGTTTCGCTTTCATTACTGGAAGCATCTTCAGGGGTATTGTACATCGTAAAGTTGACTCTAAGCAAACACAAAATATACTTTGCTTTGTATTAATATCGCGATTCACAACACACCTGAAGATGCTTCCTGTATTGGAAGTGAAACTACGGACTTCAACCCCTTCGAGACGTGGATTTCACCGAAAACCAAGTTATTGATTACAAGTAATCACTATTTTTATTATACTGCCAACTGGAGTGTTACATAGCTTCCTCTAATTCTATAACGTACTTTATTGATTTTATGCTTTTACATCAATTGAGCAAAAGTTAAATAGCACTGACGCTTTAAATTAATATGGGGCTATCTGCGGGTTACTTTCAATAAACTATAAAAGATTCATACAAATCAGACAAGTGCTTTTAAAGAGGTGAAAATAAATGTATTTTTGTGCGCATGTGGAAGAGAAACAATGGAGCACAGACAGTTGAAACTTGTATGGTTGAGACTTGTTAAATTGACCAACAATGACCTAATTATGATCGGAGGCGTAAAATATTTTTGTTCTTCTAAACGATTACATAGCTTCCATTACCTTCGGTAAGTCCAAAAATAAAAAAACAAAAAAACAATAGCAATAAAATTATATTAAAACAAATAAAAATAAAATAATACTAATAAAAATTTCATTTTGAGTAAATTTTTATTGACACTTAGAAAACAGATCTTTCCTAGAACTAGTGATTTTCAAGGGTGTAAAATTAAGGATCTTAGAATTTACTACTACTAGTAAAACTACCTAAATGATAATGAATAATAGACAAACATATACATCAGCATAGTTTAAGGTAGTTTCTATAGCTTTAAAATTAAATTTTGTAAATTCTCAGAAAGAGAGCAAGTTAAAACGGGAAAAGAGTGAAATTTCGTTTTTTTTTTTTTTATATAACTAAAATTGGACAAGTCTATAAAGGGAAGATTTGGCACCTTCAGTTTTCGTCTAAAAGTTTAAATAGTTGAAAGCTTTATTGCTTTTTTTTCTTTCGTTTTTATTTTTCCTCTACAGCTCTTAAAGATTATAGAGAATTGCCAATTTTATTGAACTATACTTGAAGGAATAGAATTGTAGTGTAAGTTTGTGTGATCTACCGGAATGATGCTATTTCCAATTCTATTCCATGATAAAAAGCATGAACGACGTATTTCTAGACTTGAATATTGAAATAACTCTGTTATTTTATGCTATATTTTATATTCTTTTTATGTTATTCTCGTTTGTTATGCAATAGGATTGCTGACGTATTTCTTGGAATTTTAAATGGAAAAAATATAAATATATTTTAGATGTGAAATTACCTTGTACTTTTGCAATGGTTTTTTTTTTATATATATTTCTTCTTTATTCAAAATAGTAATAGGTTTTTGTTGAAGTCTTTGTAGAAAAGTATTCTAAGTTCAATATCTCGTATTCTGATGCTTCTTTGAGATTACAATGTCTTTACTTACTGTATTTGTCCAGATCAATTTGTAGTTATGTCGAATTAATAAAAACGCTGAAAATTCTATTAATATAGAAAACGTAAAATACCGTTGTTTTGTGGAAAAACTTTACTTCAAATTTATTGGATTAATCTTTAGAAAGAGATGCTTCTATAAAGAAATTGCAGATTTTTTTTTTTCAAATAATCATTTTATTTATTGCACCATAGACAAAACATAAGAAAAAAAAATCCTTAAAGAATAATAAAGAGTTTTGTCCGTATATTGTTGGGAATCAATTGCTCGCGAACAACTTTTATTGAAAATATTTTAAATAAAGTTGTAATAACAGGTTTTAAATAATAATGTTTTACGGTATCAATTTTAAATAACAATTTGTTAAAGCCCCGTCTTGACTGGGGAACCGAACAGAGGAAATGAGCCAATCATTTGTCTCTGCGCATGCCCAGTTTAAGATGCGCAGGCGTACTTTAAATTGCAGAGACCAATGCTCGGCTCATTTCCTCTATACGGTTCGATAGTCTGGATAAGGCTTTAAGTGTCATTCTTATGTTTGTTGTAGAATAGGCTTATCACACCATTATTTAACTTTGTCTTCGAATTGAATTGAAAATGACAATTTATAACCGTGTAATTCCAATGTTTGTTGATATTGACTAAACTTGTTTCACCATTGAATAACTTTGTTCTACGATTTCAATTTCAAATTACAATTGATATAAGTGTCATTCTAATGTTTGTTGTAATTTTGTTTCAGGAGTGGTGAGCGGAGACACAAGCCAACATCACCAAGTGAAGAGGTTTAGTGGTTTATATACGGGTCCTTATTTCGATCCGACCACTACAACCAACATAACGACGCAGCTCGGCACCCACGCCTACCTGCCCTGCAAAGTTAAACAACTCGGAAACAAATCCGTAAGTCAACTTGTCTTTGTGTACCTTCTCCTTTCTCTAAGTTTAACAATCTCTCTTAGAGGCTTGAGGGCCATCATCATTCCTTACTTCTTCTGACTCTAAAAGCTTTTTTTCATCATGACCCACTTAAAAAAAATGTAATATAATATTAAAGAACACGCAGCTTTTTATGTTATTAATACTACTAAAATTCACTACAAAGGATTAGTTATTTTTTTAATATTTTATTTTGCCTTACTATAAATCATTAATTGTAAAGAATTTTGGGAAAAAAGAGATTGGTAACCTAAAATTAGAATGGCAGAAGCTAATTCAATTTTTTTGGTAAATGTAGATTTAGATAGAAGAAAGGCAGCTGGTAATTCAGGAACCCATAGTTTTTGTTGAATGTAGATTGAGATAGAATATTCCTGATTTTAGTAGGTTACATTTTTTAACTAACTATGGGAAAATGTGATTCTGTTTTTCTTAAGTAATCATTAGTTGTTCTATACAAAATGTAGTTAACATATACCTTACGGTGGTGGAAGTTATATTCAGTAAAATTTAATGTTCAGTGTTTAAATATCAGTATTCATTGAAGTCTAAATAAATAACAAGTTAAATAACATATATACTTAAGTAATAATAGTATCAGTGAATGTCTAAATAATGCTTGCCAAAGTTAAATAACCTTTACCTAAAAGTGAGGGTTCTCAGCCTGCTGTTAATGCGCGCGAATAATCTATAGGCTGTCGCAACATGAAACGAGAATAGTTGGTCCAAACCATTTTTCTCGCGTCATAACTAACCTGAATGAACCCTTCCCGCCGTCTTCCCTCTTCTTTATATATTTGATCTGATTTTTTGAGTCATCCATTTACATAGTGAATATTAAAGACGCACTTATTCTTCATTTTACAACCATCCTTTCTAGAAAGTTAGTGTTATATTTTAATAATAAATTTGACTTTGTTTATAACCTCAACGGAACACTGAGCAAGTGCACAAGGAAGGAAGGGCGGATGAAAACATTCAGTTACGTCTCCTCGCCTTCATTGGTGTATTTTATCAGTATAGCCTAAACGCGCGTTAAAAACGCAAGCTTTGAACCCACCTTAAGAAATTGTAGGTTTGTTCCAATCAGGATAGAATCGTCACGGGCATGCGCAATAGATGCCGTTCTAACCCTACATGTGACTAAGTTTCGTACCGCCTGTTCTAACCTCAACCAAGCTGTTCTAACCTCAATGATCTTTAGCGAATCGTTTACCGCATGATCCTAACGGTCTTCAGCCAAAACCAAATACATATTGGTTGGTATTACAAGTGCAGCTATGTCAATCCGCTCCTATTTATTAAGTTATCTTTAATGTATTTAATACGGTGCGATAATTATTCACAGGCACGTTCCAACCTAATAAAGACTTGATAACAGTTAAAGGTCAGTGCAAGCCTAAATATGTCCTAAATGATAAAACATGTCCTAAATGATTCCCGAACAATCTGTGGGACGATGTTAGGGTAGTGGGGTGGATAGGGGTATTTTTAATGGAAGCATTACTAATTAAGTAGTGTCAATAGAATATATTATGTAACAGAAGTCTATAAGCATGGAATAAAAGAGTTTAAACAATAGTCTTTCGGCGTAAAATGTTATTATTTATTTATTACCCTAAATTTATGTAATTGATTATATATTTGTAGTTTCTTTTACGCTCCGATCAATTTTAATTTAGATTATTTCATGACCAGACACTTAAACATCATCTTGCAGTGATGATTAATGAAAAACATGACTAATATCTCTGGAAATCACATTTCTGCATTTGAGCGTTAGTAATTTCAGATGAGTGCTTCAACCAGCTGTAAGTGCGTTAATTTAGCTTTAGTAAATTAAAGATTAGTGACTCTATGTTTCAAAATAATAATAAAACTATGAAATTAATAACCTTAAAATTAACAAACCTATTGCTTGATATAAATGGAAATTCTGTATTTTCTTTAACCTCTTTCAAATGTTAAGCTGAAAATGAGAAAACTTTGACTAGTAAAATTCGTTTTATATATCCATAGAATTGTGATAAAATTATTAAAGAGTCAGAGCCATACACACAAGTCAAAATGTAAACTTAACGCACTGCTGACTTATAAAACTTTTGTTCGAGTTCTGCAATATTTTAAATAAAAATTGATTCTCGTTATAAAATTGAAAATATTCTTGGTTTTTAATTTATCGCAGTTAGTATTATGGTTGAATAAAAGTTGTGAAAAGTTAACTCTTTTCTCTATCGGGGTTCCACCTCTCAGTCTGTTATTTTTGCGCATAATACCTCTCCAGTTTTCTCCCTCGTCCGTCCTTTATAAAATATACACCGGATATTAAAAATTTTGTATTTTGAAAGGTGGAATTTCGAAAACTTCTCTCGGATACCAGTATAAAATAATTTCAATTAACTGTTTTTCAATTTTAGCGTTGTTTTTCCTTTTATTATTATTATTTTTACTTTTCTGACATTGTTGTTTAATTGTCTAAACTCAACTCCCGCAAACAAATTTAAATCTGTGGTAAATTATTGCCGTTGAGTTTCACATTTATAAAATGTTAAAAGATAGATGTGGCTTGGATTGTAATAAAAGATATTTTTGTGGGTTTAAAAATAACATGTGATTAGTATTTAAAAATGTTCCCCCTTTTATAGCTTACTAATATATTCGCAATGTTCGGTGCTTCTGTTAATTGCTACATGGTTCTTTTAACTGAATTCTGAGAATCTACCTTGTAATAAATAAATAATTTACAAAATAATTCTATATTGAATATATGAAAAACAAATTTCGTCTGGAATTTTCAATCTGTTATTTAATAATATAATATTGTATAAATCAATAATTATATATATATTCATTCATTTACGTCTATCACAATACATATATTTATTGAGTTATTCCATCAATGAGATCAGCAAAATAAATCTTGTGTAACATCATTATGAACATCTTTGCTTTGATACATTGACACTTATGATATTTCTAAAATAATATAAGCTATTGACTATTGGTCATAGTCGAGAGGTATTATGTCAAAGTTTATTCTTGAAACTACTGCCCGTAATAGTAGACATATCTGCTTCAATTTCCCAAAGAGATAAAACATCACAGATGATCATAGTGCTCACGTGTTAAGTGCCCGATCTTACAATGAATTAATTATTGTGTTGATTTATACGAGTATAGTCACAATATCACAGTTGAATGACTTTATAAAACTGTGCCTATAAAAATAATGTTTTTTTAATTGCCAGTTTATCGGGATTATTATCTTACTGATCTATTAACAGGCTTTATGTATCTGCATAAGCCTAAAGTTTTGGTATTATGTCACTGATCTATTGACTCATCATAATTCTAGATGGTTTTAATCAGTGCTTTATTGTTGAAATAGGCTCTGGACATTACAGAACTAACCTTAGCCTACTGCTAACCCTAAAACAAACTAATGAATAATTTGTTTTATATTCTTAGATGAAAATACAAGAGAGGTTTTTATATAGTAAGGGCTTTATGGAATAAGAAGGGAAAATAATAAAAGTTTTAGGGACTGTCCCTTTACAGAAAGGCTGGAGGGAGATGTAGATGTGGACCCTATCTTCTATCTTTATCTCTATATAGGTTAGGGGTCGTAGAGAAGGGTAGGTTTGACCCCTGACCTCAATATCAGACAGGGACGGACGACATGCCGAACCCCTTTAGAACTCTGTGTCACTAGGGCGGAGGGTGAATCCACTGCCCTTCAATATACAGCCTTCTAAAACTAAGCTCGAACCTACACCTTAGAATATTGCTAATATTTTGAATTTTACATTAACCTCTTGTATGTTGTACCAGGTAATTGCATACTTGTCGGTATACCAAGGGTTAAACTCTCGTCATGAACTTAAATATATGTATATTTTTTCTTGTTTAAACTTATACTTTTCTTGTACAAATCAAACAGTTCAAAATCTGTTCATGAAGTTGCAAAAATTAATGATATTAAATAATAATCAATGATATTGACACTTCTTTAGATTGTTACTCCTTAAAAAACTGAGTGGAGTAACAATCAAAAGAAGGAGTACGGAATGTCCTTCTTTAGACTGTTACTACCAATATAAACAAAAAAAGTGTGATATTCCGTTTCTTTGTCTTCATAGTTACTTACTTAAAGCCATTTATACTCTAAAATAACCAAAGGGGAGTAACAATCTAAAGAAGTACCAAGGTATATTAACCAGTTATTTGTTTCTCTTTGTTAAATTTTAAAATATTTTATAAGATGGGTTATCACTCTTTTTGAGAGCCAGCATGGGCTTTAAACGCCCGGCTATCAATGAATCAAGGTGACTCAAGGTCGTGGGTTCAATCCTGTGCCATGATAGTCTGATTTGCAACCATGAGTGCAGGACGGAGCAGGGCAATGAGACAGCCTAAGAGGTTCTCTTCCCCCACTCTTGACGTTCTGATTTATATAGCTCACTTATGACCACTCCATATTCGCTCCGGCGATATAATGTACAGAGCTATGATGTGTGAAGTGGCTGGAACTCTCCACTTCAGGGCTAGTAAAGGGGTCTAAAATATAGCCTAATTACTAAGTTTGGAACAAGTGGTTCGTCCTACCTGGTTTAGTCCTGCCTTTCTAGCTAGTACAAGTAACACATTTTTTAGTAAAGAAATTTAAAGATTACCTTTAGAAAGAGCTGATGTCGGTAAATGTTACTGGTACAATTAGAATCTTTCCTGTCCACTCACTTTTTCTAAGGTTCTTGATTATATTAGTGTGTATCTCTTAAAATAAGAAACATTTGCATGGTTAATTTGGGCCATAACTTGATTTGCAACTTTAAAAATAAATCGTTGTATAATAAAAATAAATTGCTGTAAATTCGTAATATTTATAAACATATATACTATATATAATATTATAAACATATAAACATATAAGAATATCTGTAATCATTTGAATATATACCAAACTTTCTAAACCAAATAGAACAGGAAGTGTATCAAAAGTTGTTTCTTGGCTGATCTCTAGTACAAGGTACTTCTTTTGCTTCCGACCATACCAAAGGTAACGGAACGATGTGATCGTTCTATAGAAACTACATTTTTGATGTCTCTGGTTTCAAAACTTCCAAGACAGAAATCCGTTTTAAACATCTGGGACCATGTTGATCCCTTGCCTGTATGGTAGTCGCTCATTATTTGCCAACCAACGTATCTTAACAACTACTCATCCGATTTTTAAGAAATCTGAAAAAATAGCCCACTGATAATCCCAGATTAATTTCAACCATCGTACATTAGATATTTCTAAATATTCGTGTTATAAAACAAAACAATTCTTACAGATTTTTAAAAAATAAGGGAGACAATTAAATAAATTAGATTAGAAAATTTTGTGTGTGTAAAAGGAAAATGTATATATGTATTAATATTTAACATATGTTATTGATTAATGAAAATAATGCATTTGCAGTATCTTGTTTTGAGTATGACGTTATGTTAATTTGGCCTTAAGGAAAATATTTATGTAAAAAAAGATAGGTATTCTGAAAATTCACGCTGATAATTAATTCCCTTTTTAATTTGTTCCTTACTAATAGCATATAGTAGAAACACGGTAAATAGCCTTCAAGCAGTTAAATTTTGCTAGTCAATAATAGTTTTTAGAATTATTCCTTGTCTGTTGAGAGTTTGTGAGAAAGAAAAGCCCTGAATCTGAAAGCTCATCACTAATTCAACAGGATATTTGCTGTTGCAGTAACTCTAAGTTCTGTGGATGTTTTAGCTTCTAGATTTTAGAACACTAAACTAGATACATTCCATCGAATCAATACTCTACTTTAACAAATGTAGATACATTTCAATCCTTCATAAATATTGCATCCTTATAGCTTTTATCCACCTCTCTATTTTGATTTATTTTCCAATTTTGTGTCCTTTAACAAATCTATTTATTTCACGCTGCATTTATTTATTGCATTTTATATCGGTTGGCCAATTTAAGAAGTTGAAACAATATTACGTTTGTTCTAACCACACTTCAAACTGGTTTGGAACTGTCCGACGCATGCACAACGGATTACAATTGATCGTTTTTCGCTAATGCGCATGCGTCGCACAGTTTGAAACTAGTTTGAAGAGTTGCTGGATCAGACCTATTATGTTTCGTTGATTCAGAGGTTTGGCTAAAGAAGGAAAAAAGGGCGTGGTCTTATCTTTGGTTCTAGTCAGGGCTGTCTCATTAATAGTTAAAGTTTTTACTTTCTACGGTCTTTACAGAGAGTGCTGGAAAGTTTCAGCTTCCTTATCCTACCTTTAGATTGTTGGGATTTAGTATTTCAAGTTTTATAGAATGGCACATCAAAGCTGAGGGTTTAAAGATATATTATTATGATGGTTTTGCTTTACATAAAATGTACGTCTCTAAGAGTGTTAATATAAGGTCGTGTAGACATGCCTGCACTCCATATCCCAACCTCCGGATGAAGCAGTTGTATAGCGGAAGCTTAGAAGATGGGAACATAAAGAATTTCATTTTAAAACTTGCTTTAGTTGGTTTAAAAAGGTAGTGTAGACGTGATTCTGTATACTCCTTTCAGTTAAAGACATTCTTGTGTTAATTCGTGATTACTTTCTGGTGTTGTTACGATGTATTATAAAGATGGAAAGTCGTAACAACTACTCGTACTATGGCACTATAAAATTCTCTCTGACTAATTATATAGTTAGGAATATAAAGAAAGGTCTATTTTAAACAGAGGGATTCTGCAGAGATGGGTTTGCCTTATGAAGAAAACTTCCGAGATCACATACCTATTATAGGTAGGGCGTGAAACCTTTCTTTAGGGGTTTGTAAGTCCATGAGAATAGCTCTGGTGTATTATCATTCAGTATCAAGTCCCTCGGAATTTTAGACCTTAATTTAAGTTACCTTTTCTACTGTAATACTTTCCCTGATAGGTATTATAGTATTCATATTTCTTGTTGCGATTGGGTTTCGTATTTAAATCATGCTAATTACTGAATTGTCGATTCTTTTATATGAAGTGTTAAATTAAATTATTTTCCTTCGTAACTATACTAAATCTATAGCTCTTGCTGACGGGCTCATTAGAGATTTATGTATGTACTGAGGTTTTGTGTGGTCCCCAACTCCATCGGAGAAGAGAGGACATCTTCCTAATATTTTATGAGTAGGAGACCTTGCGTAAATCCCTTTCCAACTAGGTGAATGCGTTTTGAATGGGTTTTGGACTTGCTTGTCGGAAAGGGATATAAAATAGTAGCTTTCTCGTAAAATATTAAGAAGGGTGCGACCTTTGAAGGACTTTTAAGCCCAATTTAAACTTTAGGATTTCCCTAATTTTTGACTCGGTATTCAAACGAAAACACCTATATTATGCAGAGTATCAATCTATACAAGTAAAAACCTTTAAATGTTTTAAAACTTTAAGATTATAATTATAGTTTTTAGTTGATATTTTTTATTTAAATTATTTGCATAATATCTATTTTTTTAAAAAGATTTTTTTTTTTATTTTTCTGAAATAGTTGGTGTATTAGAACTCTCGGGACTATAGTTCGCTGTATGATTTATTTTTAATAAATGAAAGTTTTATATCACTTCATTTTTTACTAGTAACTATCGTCGGCAAACTAAAACAAAAAAAAAAATACCTAATAAAAAATTAAAATGTTCTGCCAACCGATACTCAGAGCTGTCCGACATTTTGAAGGGAAGTTAGGTGCGGTAAAGGATAGAAAGAAGGTAGAGAGGGTTCGTAGCGCTAAAAGCTTCGGGGGGAGGGGGGAATTTTAGATAAAACCATTTTTGAAATTTAATATATTCCGTGGATGCTTTGCGAAGGGTGGTTGGAGGTAAAAACTGGGTCGGTGTGTTTATATACGGCGTTTTTACACACTTGGCAAGCCTGGGATGGGTGTTTTTGAAGACTCTTCAAAGTGATGCTATATGTGTGTTTTTAACCTTGGGCGAGAAAACCTGCCCGCTTCAGAGAGCATTGCATAGTTAAATAATCATAGTTCCATCCCTCCTCCCTTGTCCAGGAGAGAATATTTCTCGGTGAGATGGAAGATTGGCTGCACTGGAGCGGTATATACGCTCGGGGTCGGGGAAATTTTCCCCAACCCTCCAGTGCTAGTTTTCCTACACTGTAAGTTAGTGGGGCAAGGGGGAGAAAAACACTGAATTTTATAATGGACCTCGTTTTTTGTTTATTTTTTATTCGCAAGCTGAAATAAATAAACTACCTGGCTTCAATTTTTTTAAATATCAAAATACAGAGGTAGCCATTGCTCGGGCAGCTGGATTAAAATAAATGAAATATTAATGTTTTAAAAATGTAGAAGCGTTGTTATGAATTCAAGTTGTTTACAAGACAAGTTTAAATTTAGATGTAGTAACGACAGAGTGGTAGTAAACCCTTATTTCCTTCCCCCTCTTACTAGAGCATCTAGTAATGAGAGGTCAGATGCCAATCAGGTGAAAACTGTTCCATTCTCTCACAAGAACCATTTACCTGTAGTTGTACTAACATATTCATTTTTAAAAACTAAACTCTTCCTCTCATGCCATTTTATTATTATTATTATTTTTTTTTTTTTTACATTCATTATACACAGGAAGGTTTGGTAGATTTTATAAAAGTTGGGGTCAATAATAGTAAAGTAGTAAAGTAGGTGCCACATGTTGGACTGATTTGTTTGGTTGGGCGTTGGGCTCGACAGCACTCCACCAACTTCCTACATGTTGGGTCGTGGATGCTGAACACCCAACATGTTGGGTTGGAGGTCAGGTAGAGGTTGGGCCAACATATTGGGTCGTCGATGGGGGGCTAAGGACAAAATTTCTAAAAAGGTTTCATTCATTATTATTTTGCTTATTTTAATAACTTGTTTTCCCAGTAAAAATCTAGTTTTGTCAAGGTAATGATGGTCAAAGGAAGANTTTACGAGGTATATAGCAACAACTGAAATTTTTTCAATTTTTGCAAATATTACAAAGAAACTTTGGGGGGCCTCTTTGGGAGAGATTTTTTTTGGGGGGGGGGAGTCTAAGAGTTGGGGGTAAATAGAGGAATGAAAAATTTGGAAGGGGGAGTCACAAATCTATGGAAAAATAAATAGATTGTGGCTTTAGGTCAGAAAATCCTAATAAAAGTGTACATTAGCCCCCTTATCCAACTTTATTTTTTATTACCTAATTTTGAGCCCTTGTAACTCAAAAACAGTTGAGCTAAAAGAAAAATGTTAAAGGACTATTTTTATTGGACATTTTTTTATTAACAATTTTTCTAATAACTAAAATTAGCATACAACCAATAGAAACCGAGATATTCGCAAAAAACTTTTTTTTTTTACCTTTGACCTTGAATAATTCGCTTAGCGTACAACATTTTGAAATGGACTTTCTGGACGTTATTTCTAGGGCTAAAATAAAGGTATTTGCAAAAAAAAATGTTCACCAGTATTTTTTAAGAGGTTAAATCCTATTTTTACTGGACTATATAAATATTAACAAATCAACAAACAAACCTTTACTTTTATCGGTAGTAAATCATAAATGTTATCTTAATAATTATAACGTTAAGTATTGATAAAAGTATCGGTCACTATTTAGATGAGTTATTATATCTATTTGAAGTCTATCAAAAATGTAATGTTAATTGGAACATTAGTTTTTATAAAATTATCGGTCACTATTTAGATATGTTTTATTTAGATAAGTTATTATATATATTTGAACTCTATAAAATCAAAACAAACCATNCACTTCATTTTTTACTAGTAACTATCGTCGGCAAACTAAAACAAAAAAAAAAATACCTAATAAAAAATTAAAATGTTCTGCCAACCGATACTCAGAGCTGTCCGACATTTTGAAGGGAAGTTAGGTGCGGTAAAGGATAGAAAGAAGGTAGAGAGGGTTCGTAGCGCTAAAAGCTTCGGGGGGAGGGGGGGAATTTTAGATAAAACCATTTTTGAAATTTAATATATTCCGTGGATGCTTTGCGAAGGGTGGTTGGAGGTAAAAACTGGGTCGGTGTGTTTATATACGGCGTTTTTACACACTTGGCAAGCCTGGGATGGGTGTTTTTGAAGACTCTTCAAAGTGATGCTATATGTGTGTTTTTAACCTTGGGCGAGGAAACCTGCCCGCTTCAGAGAGCATTGCATAGTTAAATAATCATAGTTCCATCCCTCCTCCCTTGTCCAGGAGAGAATATTTCTCGGTGAGATGGAAGATTGGCTGCACTGGAGCGGTATATACGCTCGGGGTCGGGGAAATTTTCCCCTACTCTTCCAGTGCTAGTTTTCCTACACTGTAAGTTAGTGGGGCAAGGGGGAGAAAAACACTGAATTTTATAATGGACCTCGTTTTTTGTTTATTTTTTATTCGCAAGCTGAAATAAATAAACTACCTGGCTTCAATTTTTTTAAATATCAAAATACAGAAGTAGCCATTGCTCGGGCAGCTGGATTAAAATAAATGAAATATTAATGTTTTAAAAATGCAGAAGCGTTGTTATGAATTCAAGTTGTTTACAAGACAAGTTTAAATTTAGATGTAGTAACGACAGAGTTGTAGTAAACCCTTATTTCCTTCCCCCTCTTACTAGAGCATCTAGTAATGAGAGGTCAGATGCCAATCAGGTGAAAACTGTTCCATTCTCTCACAAGAACCATTTACTCAAGAACTCATGCCATTTTATTATTATTATTTTATTTTTTTTTTACATTCATTATACACAGGAAGGTTTGGTAGATTTTATAAAAGTTGGGGTCAATAATAGTAAAGTAGTAAAGTAGGTGCCACATGTTGGACTGATTTGTTTGGTTGGGCGTTGGGCTCGACAGCACTCCACCAACTTCCTACATGTTGGGTCGTGGATGCTGAACACCCAACATGTTGGGTTGGAGGTCAGGTAGAGGTTGGGCCAACATATTGGGTCGTCGATGGGGGGCTAAGGACAAAATTTCTAAAAAGGTTTCATTCATTATTATTTTGCTTATTTTAATAACTTGTTTTCCCAGTAAAAATCTAGTTTTGTCAAGGTAATGATGGTCAAAGGAAGAGGAAAATGAGAACGTAGCCAACAAAAGTCTAAAACTAGAAGATTGAGTTGTCTCCAACGAGATGATTCCTTTAGTCCAGGAGATAGCGTGCAAAAAAGTGTTTGACTAACATCAAACTACAATTTTGTGTATAAGTTAATCTTTCAGTGCCTTTTAAGAACTTATGATCGGCTAAGTTTATCTGAGGGACATGACTTTGCAACATGCATTTGAAAAAAAATACAAACGGTGAAGACCGGCCATGTCCCGTCCATTTTGGTGGACAATCTGATTTTTATGATCCTGATTACAAAATTAGTTTCTAATCCGAATATCAAGTTGATGTTAATTTGTCACTCGATAGGTGAACAATCTGATTTTGAGCAATATTCGAATAACTCACCTGTCAAGTAACAAATTAACATCACGTTGATATTTGGTCTACTAATTTTGTACTCATGATCATGAAAATCACACTGTCCACCAAAATGGGTGGGACATAGCCGCTCTCTACCGGTTTGATGTTAGTCAGTCACTTTTTTGCACGCTACCTCCTGGAATACTTCTATATTTTAAATAAAGTGTTAAGAATAATTATGTCGTATTTAGTTGGTTATCTGCTTTGTCCTAAAATCTCAAAAGTCTTATTTGTGCTTAATTTTTCTAGTCAAAAAAATCAATACTAAAAGTATTTGGAATCCTTTTCCATTAGAATTTAAATGACAAAGGTAACGCTAAGTTAGGAAAAGATTCTGTGTAAAAAAATAATAACTAGAAATTAAGTCAATACCGAACAGCGTCGGGCGCCATTGTTAACCCTTTAAAAAAGGGTACACATTTCATAAAAAGGTAAAACGTAACCTGAGGGAATCTACACTTCAGTGAAGGTTGTCAAGATTAACGGATTAATAATTCTACTTAATATTTTATTTATATCCGAAAAAAGAGGGAAAAATGGCCCTTACAATTTCTTTTGAATGCTGCTAGATCCCCTGGAAACTTGTAAATGAAAAGAGTGTAGGAGGAGGATCTAAACTTAGCCAAAATTTTCAATTCTAATATGAAAACTCTGGATAAAAATTATAATCAAGCCTCTATACCCCTTAGTAACATTTTCCTTTAAAATATTCTGTTATTTACAGCTTAATATGATGAGTATTCAGTCCAATAATAGACTCTAGCAATTCATTACATCTGTGAATAGTTTTTGCAGCGGAAACCCACCAATAGCTTTGATACCCTCCTGCTAATTGTTTATATTAATGAATGAACTTTCGATTATTAGTTAACGTTATAGGTATCGTTTATCATCAATGAGTATTTAAACTACATTTTGACTTTTATTACTATAAGTTTTCCTTTTAACTGTCATTTTTTACTCTTACTCATTTTTAGGGTTTCGTAGATCATCAAATCAAACCCTTATGCCGAGAGTAATGTGTCTGTCTGTCAGTTGTACTTTGGTTCATATCCCCGCAGTGAACGGTAGAGATGTAATTTTGACTTCTTTAGAGATGTAACTTTTTTAACCACGTATAAGAAACGAAACACTTATGCCGAGGGTGATGTGTCTGTCTGTCAGTTTTACTTTGGTTCATATCCCCGAAGTGAACGGTCGAGATGTCATTTTGAAATACTGGACTAACTTTTTTACCCACATATAGGAAAAATATTCACAAGTTGAACATTAAATATGCGCTTGCGTAGTGCTCGAAATTTTTAATTTTTTAAATGGATATTAAATGAAAGGTACTGAAGAATAGATTACAAGTACATATCATATTTTATGACTATAGTGCTTTTGTGGGTGGATAAGAAAATAACAATATGCTATTTCAGCATATTATAATAAACGTATAAGCCTAATAGCCTACGAATACGAAACTTAAAAACTTGGATGCAAGTACTTTCTTGTGATTTTTTAATAACTCTTTGTCAGCTATTATAACTACTACAAATACTATAGTTTTAATTGTCATAAACTATTAATTAAATTCTTCTGAATTTGAATCTCCGTTTACACACTAAAATAAATGCTTAATGGGTTAAATCACATTTACACACAGACAGGCTTCTTTAAAGCAAAAACAACTAAACTGAGTAACTTATGTCAAGCGTGTATAAAGGTGGAACGTTATAGGTATCGTTTATCATCAATGAGTATTTAAACTACATTTTGACTTTTATTACTATAAGTTTTCCTTTTAACTGTCATTTTTTACTCATACTCATTTTTAGGGTTTCGTAGATCATCCTTGAAACCCTTATGCCGAGGGTGATGTGTCTGTCTGTCAGTCGTACTTTGGTTCATATCCCTGAAGTGAACGGTAGAGCTATAATTTTGTAATACTGGAGTAACTTTTTTACCCACATATAGGAAAAATATTCACAAGTTGAAAATTTAATATGCGCATGCGTAATGCTCGAAATTTTTAATTTTTGAAATGGATATTAAATGAAAGGTACTGAAGAATAGATTACAAGTACATATCATATTTTATGACTATAGTGCTTTTGTGGGTGGATAAGAAAATAACAATATGCTATTTCAGCATATTATAATAAACGTATAAGCCTAATAGCCTACGAATACGAAACTTAAAAACTTGGATGCAAGTACTTTCTTGTGATTTTTTAATAACTCTTTGTCAGCTATTATAACTACTACAAATACTATAGTTTTAATTGTCATAAACTATTAATTAAATTCTTCTGAATTTGAATCTCCGTTTACACACTAAAATAAATGCTTAATGGGTTAAATCACATTTACACACAGACAGGCTTCTTTAAAGCAAAAACAACTAAACTGAGTAACTNAAACCCACTCTTTTAAAATTAATTATTGTATTTTAAAATTATATACATTGAATATTATTTATTAATTTAATTGTTTTTAACTGTGATAATTTTTTTTTTCTTATTTTGCTAATTTTCGCTCTAGGATGAGAATAGTTGCTATAACTTTAAGATTAAAATCATTAATTCTTATTCTAGTTTAGTCTTTTTAGGTTTCTGTACGAAGTAAAAAAAGAAACCTTATATAACGGCTCTGTCTGTCTATCTATCCGTTGGTGTCTGTCCGCTGGCTTGTTTCAATTCATAAACTACTATAGCTAGAAACATGAAATTTGGCTGACAAGTGCATCTCGCCATTTGAGACAACTGGACTAATTTTTGAGTTTTTACACTTAATATTTCCAAGATGGCGGCCCGTTCAATATGGTGGGTGACTAAAAATAAGTTTTTAGTTACCATGACATGTTATACATCAATTTAAAGTTCTTGAAGTGTAGAAAAAGAATATGCAACTATTACACTTAATAATTAAACTAAATCGTACAGAAACCGGCGATTATCGCTTCACGTACTTACGTGATACGCGCCTTACTTGTTTTAAGAATGTTTGAATGATATATAATACTACTTGATGATACATTAAAAACGACTTAAGTGCTTTAAATGTGTGTCCTAAAGATATCAATAATAGAAGATCAAACGAAAGTGTCTTTTAAAGATCATAACTTGATATTACCTATGTACTTTCTGGCAATGAAATTATATTTGATGGGTAAAATTTTATTAAGGCATAATCATGAACTACAGCGTAAATTTAACTGTTTTGAAATTTTATAGTTAAATCACAAGAAAACTTTTAACATGGAATAGATATTCCTTCAGTTGTTAAACAAACGATTTGGTTTTGTTATAACCCGAGCGTTGTGTGGGGTAAACCAGCTTCGACGATTTAACGGCTTCGTGAATTTATTGTTATTTGTTATCTATTTAGGTGGATATTCGCCTTTAAGTAAGATAGAGAACTTCGCGTTGATCCGCAAGATGTAACCCCACCTTTAAGTAAGATAGAGAACTTCGGTTAATATATTCAACTTATATATAAGCAAATTACTACATCAGTAGTTAAGGAGAAATATTTTATTTTACGTCAATTTTCTTCCTTAAAATATTCTAAAACTTAAAACCTTTACTTAGGTTTAAATTAAAGCACAAATTATTAATTTATATAAAAGAGATTTTATACTGAACAAAAACNAGAGAAAAAAATTAAAAAGCGGTTTTCATGGAAAATGGTATAAAAGTTGAAAATGTAGTAGATTATTTGAAGTTTATGCAGATACGATTATTTTTTGTATTTTCTCTCCCTTAGTCTTCTAGTATGAAGGTATTTCAGGTTATAAAAAGATGTAAACCCACCTTTAAGTAAGATAGAGAACTTCGCGTTGATCCGCTAGATGAAATTCGCTCGGCTTGCGGAAACCCGCGGTAGGATTATTTTTAACTGTGATAACTGTTTTTTTCTATTGCTAATTTTCGCCCAGGATGAGAATAGTTGCTATAACTTTAACATTAAAATCATTATTTCATATTCTAGTTTTGTATTTTTTTAAAGATAGTTTGAATGATAATATAATACTACCTGATGATACATTAAAAATAACTTAAGTGCTTTAAATGTGTCATCTAAAGATATCAATAATAGAAGATCAAACGAAAGTGTCTTTTAAAGGTCATAACTTGATACTTCCTATGCATTTTCTTGCATTGAAATGATATTTTATGGGTAGAATTTTATTAAGGTATAATCATGAACTACAGCGTAAATTTAACTGTTTTGAAAGTTTGCAGTTAAATCACAAGAAAACTTCTAACATGGAATAGATATTCCTTCCGTTGTTAAACAAACGATTTGGTTTTGTTTATAACCTAAGCGTTGTGTGGGGTAAACCAGCTTCGACGATTCAACGGTTAGTGAATATATTATTATCTATTTAGGTGGATATTCGCGTTGATCCGCTAGGTATAAACCCACTTTTAAGTAAGATAGAGGACTTCGCGTTGATCCGCTAGATGTAAACCCACCTTTAAGTAAGATAGAGAACTTCGCGTTGATCCGCTAGATGTAAACCCACCTTTAAGTAAGATAGAGGACTTCGCGTTGATCCGCTAGATGTAAACCCACCTTTAAGTAAGATANCTGCTTTGTATTTTTTGAACGAAAAATAAATAAAATTATGTTTATTTACATATATGTATATATTCATGTGTCTAGAAGCTGTAGGTGCAGTCTCCACTCTTCTCCCCGGCAAAGTCACGCCCACTAGACACCACTTAAAATATTTATATCCTTAAAATTAATTCTTATAACTATTTATTTATTCTTGAAGTTCTTCCATTTAGAATAATTATTAAGCAGTCTGTCTGTGCTACAAAATTCTTGAGCGCTATTATATATTTTGTTAGTATAGAATTCTTAAAAAAGAAATTAGATTGTTAAGATAATTGAAGCGAACTTCTTACATTCAACGAAATATGCATCTTGTCTGTCTGTCTGTAACGTTTACGTGTCCGGCGATAACTTGAGTAAAAGTATACCGATTTTTTTGAAATGTGGTATAGTTCCTCTTACTAATACTCAGGCTAAGTTCGTTGGACAGCGTGATCCGTCCAAGCGTTCGCGCGCAATGCTCGCGAAAACGTCAGCTTCAAATTTAAAATTGGAATTTCAGGACGGAAAAAAATTCTCACCTTTTCGATGGGACGAACATTTGTTTCCAATAACATTTCTTAGTAAAACCAACAGCGACACCACTATGAATTAATAAAGATCGCTAAAACTATTAAAGCTGACCTAAAAGTTCAACCTTTTTACCGATATCTTACGTTCTAACGCAACGATTTTAATAAAACTTCATTTACATCGTCTAAAGTACACTTGAACAAGCAGTAGTATTTGAGTAATGAAGAAATTCATTTATAATAATATTTTAAAAGCTACTGGGGTGGGGTTAAGATTCTTATAGCCGTGTAGTGTATAGGTTTGTTTAGGAAGTAAGCTTAGTACCGAGTTCCCCACTCTAGCCCACTCTGCCCTCTTCCACTTATCTTCAACTATGACATTCATCATGATTAACAAATTCCAAAATTCACTATTTTATTGCAATAAGGTCGCTTCAATGATAGAGACACGTGATGCCTAGTTAACAAATGTTAACTATATGCAGTTTTGGTAATCGTTCAAGAGTTATTTATTAATTATTTATACTTTTTAGAAACATTTGTTTTAGTGGGAAGATTCATGATCAAAGAAATCTACGGTCTAAAAAAGGAGGGAAAATGCCAATTGGCACAAAAGCTGTGTATAGCCCGTCCAGTTTCCAGCTGAAAATGATCTTGTTTAAATGTATGATACACCTATAGAAACCTGACACAATATATAACCTTAACATACCTTTATAACCTAACATACATATATAAACCTGAA
The DNA here is from genome assembly GCA_001010745.2 of Gerris buenoi. Taxonomy (NCBI): domain Eukaryota; kingdom Metazoa; phylum Arthropoda; class Insecta; order Hemiptera; family Gerridae; genus Gerris; species Gerris buenoi. The sequence continues at coordinate 44,287 of KZ651182.1, read as the reverse complement.
ACATCAATAAAACCTTGGGTTTTTTAACGGGACTGTATCGTACTTTCAAACTTGTTTATTTTCGTTAGGAACCTGGACCCTCAATACANATCAAATCAAACCCTTATGCCGAGAGTAATGTGTCTGTCTGTCAGTTGTACTTTGGTTCATATCCCCGCAGTGAACGGTAGAGATGTAATTTTGACTTCTTTAGAGATGTAACTTTTTTAACCACGTATAAGAAACGAAACACTTATGCCGAGGGTGATGTGTCTGTCTGTCAGTTTTACTTTGGTTCATATCCCCGAAGTGAACGGTCGAGATGTCATTTTGAAATACTGGACTAACTTTTTTACCCACATATAGGAAAAATATTCACAAGTTGAACATTAAATATGCGCTTGCGTAGTGCTCGAAATTTTTAATTTTTTAAATGGATATTAAATGAAAGGTACTGAAGAATAGATTACAAGTACATATCATATTTTATGACTATAGTGCTTTTTATGACCAATTGCGTTTATAGCGCCAAACCTTTACCCGAAAAATCTCCCACCCTATAACTGCTAGTCCTAAAATTATGAAATAATTCATGTTTTTTTTTTTTTTTGCTCATGGTACGGCGATAAAATTTGAAAAAAATAATAATCAAGTTTTTGTTATTACCGATAAAAATATTGTGACCCCTCAGAGAATCGAACCAGAGACATCTGCTCTACTCTTCCTTACTCTACACTACTTTTTTGTTCTTTTGGGAGCATCCAAATAATTTTGTTTATTTTTTTACTGTCATATAGGGCGGATAAGGAAATAACAAAATTCTATTTCAGCATATTATAATAAACGTATAAGCCTAATAGCGTACGAATACGAAACTCTAAAAAAGTACTTGGATCCAAGTACTTTCCTGTGATTTTTTAAAAATTATTTGTCAGCTATAAACTACTATGAATACTATAGTTTTAATTATCATAAAATATTAATTAGATTCTTATTTGAATCTACGTTTACACATTGAAATAAATGCTTAATGGGCTAAATCACATTTACACACAGACAGGCTTCTTTAAAGCAAATACAACTGAACTAAGTAACTCAATTCAAGTGTGTGTAAAGGTGGCTCACAAAAGTAGTAAAGTAGGTGCCACATGTTGGACTGATTTGTTTGGTTGGGCGTTGGGCTCGACAGCACTCCAACCCAACTTCCTACATGTTGGGTCGTGGATGCTGAACACCCAACATGTTGGGTTGGCCGTTGGGTTGGAGGTCAGGTAGAGGTTGGGCCAACATATTGGGTCGTCGATGGGGGGCTAAGGACAAAATTTCTAAAAAGGTTTCATTCATTATTATTTTGCTTATTTTAATAACTTGTTTTCCCAGTAAAAATCTAGTTTTGTCAAGGTAATGATGGTCAAAGGAAGAGGAAAATGAGAACGTAGCCAACAAAAGTCTAAAACTAGAAGATTGAGTTGTCTCCAA
>KZ651182.1:6852-28809 GCA_001010745.2 Gerris buenoi | reverse complement strand
TTAAGGTTAAATCATTACCAAAACAAACGGCAGTTATAAAAATATTGATTGTTTACAAATTGAACAGCTGACGCTGAGTACTACTAGCGCTTCCCGCACGCCGCGGCCCGGCCAGGAAGCGGCCGCTTCTCGAACTACTAGCGGCCCTGTAATGGAAAACCCATACATTATTACCGGCCCCAGGGCTGTAATATGGATCATTACCGGCCGCTCAGGATAGGAATGTTTACAAGTGGAGGGCTATAAAAATTATTACAAAACTCAAATTCCATTTTTAATTCAAGAATACCAGTCTGAGTCTCACAATGGTCTCAGTAGAACTAAAAAATTGACAAAGATTAAATAAACTTAATCTCAATAAATAAGCTTATGAGGAAACATACATACTATATATGTATTCTATTGAAGTATTACTAATAAATAACACTTTTATAGATTGTCCCTCGAATACTTAATCAAGAGAAGGACGGCAGAGGAACATTTATAACAGAAAATAATGCTCTTTTGATTTAATTGGTCTTATGAGTTATGTTTTTTCCGATACTTTTAAATTGAAAACACCATTCTAACTCTAGTTCTAGAGCCTTCTAAAATTCTTAAATGCCTTTATTCTAGAATAATCTAATTTATATATATATAGACCACTCGTCAGATTTAAATGAAATTTGATAGTTGGTCATAATTAGCTCATTGTTAAGTATCTTCTGTGCCCATTAATTTCTTTTTTAAATACGCACAACAATACATTTATATCCAGTAGGGAGAAAAATTTATGATTTTGGATTAGTTTAGAGGGGCTAAAGCAGGTCTTTTCTTCCCTGAACTCAAAAAGTAGGGAGAAAAAGTAAAAAGTAGGACGAAAAAGTAAACTAGGACGAATAAGTAAGTACTGCCAACCCAATTATTTTATAGATAGAGAATGAATGGGTAATGTAATGAAGTTGTTGAAATCAGGTTGGCGACATTGCTTTTTTGTCCTTCTTTATCATTGTTTATAACCTGCATCTAAATAACCTTCTATTTGAGTTTAATTACAATGATTATTTGATTTACAACAAAAGAAAATTACGTGATAAAACACCAGGAAGCTATGTGCCACACTAATTGGGAGACTATTTCATTTATCCTTGTACTTTTTCTCAAGCAACTTTTCTTTAGAATTAATTTACTCTTTAATAAAAAGGAAAATAAATTACTTATCACATTTTATTCTTTTAAAAAACAAAAGCTATTTATTCTAGTTGTATAGAAAGGAGTTCAGAATAGAACTGAACTATCTGAAAATATTATCATTACCTTTAAACAAAGCTCTAGTTTTAAATCAAAAGCCTAATTAAGAAAGTTTCTCTGCATACTATTTCTTTCTTAATTGTCTTATTGGTTCTTTTCAATGTTATAAAATTATCTAGTTGTCTCTAAAGTTTAGCTTATTTATAAATTCCATTCTGATAATTATGCCGAGCTAATTAATATTCTTGATATAGTAATTAAGACAGTTAGACGCTGAAGCTAATTCACTTGTGAATCCTCTCTCTGTTTTCAGCTCCACCATAATTATCATCACCATCTCTAATTTAATTTGAATTATTTCACAATGCTTAAATCAATTCATGCTCTTGTATTTGAGACAATCTCTCTTATCTCGTGGCTCTGATCCAATTGAAGAGAAACGCTTTCGTCAAATTTAAATTTAATAGAGAGCTTTAAATAGATTTTGTTGATTTGAAATTGTATCTAATAATTTTAGCTGTTTCACAGAATGAACTTTAATACTACCTAAATATTTTCTAGGAAAAATTCAATATTTACTTTACCTATTGAAGATTTATCCTGAATTGTACCTCCTATCAATGTTGCTTATTTTGAAATTCCATTCTGATATTTGAATATTATTTGGTTGCTCTTATTATCTAATTAAATATCAGTTTGATAATATTGAATATTGATGTATAATTGAAAACTATTGCTTAAATACCTATCTGTAAAAGAAAAAAAATATCAGCGTTTTGTAATCATTATATTAATGTGATTTACTATATGTACCTACTTTGATTGTGCAGCAACTAAAATTATGAGATTCGATTCTTTTATTTTTTTTTTTCTTCCCGAGCTCATATAGGTGGTTACGGAACCCATGTGAGCGTCCTCCTGAACATTAAATTTTGTCTCCGATTTAAAAAAATTCCAAGACAGAAATCCGTTTCATACATCAAGGAACCATTTTTGGTTACGTGTCAGTCTGTCTATCTGTCTGTTAGTCACTCAATTTTTGTGAGCCAGCATACTACCTTAAAAACTACTCGTCCTTTTTTAATNTTAAAGACCAATATACACTATATTTATTATGTACATAATATTCTCTCTCTCTCTCTCTCTCCTGAACATACCTTCCATTAATCTTGGTGACATGTCTATTAATATTCACAAATACTTCGTTAGTTAAACAACTTACCGCCACGCCGCGCCGCATGTCCTACCCCTTCACACTGGAGTGAAGTGTTAGTCGTTAAACCATGTCTTCACATTTAGACAAGTTTCATCAATTCTTATCAAACCAACTTGGTGTGTAGGCTTCTACTAGACATATTGATTATAAAATAGAGAAAATTCGAGTTCATAGGAGAAAAAAAATAAAACAAATTGGTTGCGACCACTTTTAGACTAATTCTTCCTGACTTGTTCAAAGCATATAAATAATAAGCTCCAACTAATTGAGCGTGCATTACTCCTATTGTGATCTAGTAAATTTTTAATGCTTTATGTTACAAAAAAAAGTAAATGTTAAAAATGTTTACCTCGGTTGTTTTGCTTAGGCATGATTTTAGTATACACCTCACCATTTCCATACCGACTTAAAAAAAAAAAAAAGTAAAAAACGAAGGAAATTATACACGAATAGGCAGGGAGTAGAAGGATCTCACCCTCGAAAAATACACACAAAAAAATGTAGAACAGAACGGAAAGGGAAAAAATTGTACATCCTATGCTTTTTTTTATTTAACGTAAATAAACACAAGAGAAAAAAATAAACAAAAAAACTACATAAAATAAACCTATGAATAAAGGAATACATCTTGTGTAAAATATAGATAAAAAATGCAAGAGTATATTATACGGAGGTGCGGTCTTACGGTTAGCGACGTCACAGTGATACGAGAGTGAGCCAGGGTAGTAGTAAGAAAGATTCAGTGTTGGTTTCCATCTACTCTCCAAGCTCTGAAGGCAATTTTCTAAATGTAGACTTTATATTCCCTCGAGTAATGAGAAATTCAATGTTAAATGCTACTCTCCGTATAGTATTTTTTTTCTTTTATTCTTTTATTGTCGCTGGAAAAGGGCGGAGGGGTAACACTGAGTCCCATAATTTTATGTTCGTGTTTTTTTTTTTTTTCTTATTTTTTTTCTTCTTTACCCTTGTAAAAAGAGTTTATAATGCAAGGTTTTTAGAGCTAAATAAAAAGGGAAGGTCTTCATAATAACATATATAAAAATATTTTATTGTTATACTTTTTTTAATATTATTGAATAACTTGTGGGAAAGAATTATGCACTCCGGTGCAATTTGATTATAATAGTGAGTATAATTGAGCTTTTGTATAATTGGGAAGAAAAATGAAAGTTCAGTGTAATTATTGATTTCTGTATTTTACATAATACATTTGTATTATATATACATGGTATAATATTCTGAATAAAGGTGAATGAGTAATAGATTATGATAGTCTGTATTTACATCTAGCAGTCACCCAGTTCCATGACAGGCTATCTGTTATTTCTGTTTGTAATGTTTTTGTTACAAAAGTTTTGTTATTGTCAGAAATGTGTGTTAGTTATTGATAATATGTTTAATTTAACAAGTATAAATCGTTAATAATAATAATTTATTATACAGTAAATCTCTTTGAGTAAGTTCCACAAATTCTTGGTATAAATAATGGTTCAAAGCTCTTAAATTTAATTCTATTTGTAACCACTATAAAAGATTTTTTAAGTCCACCTAACAAAAAATTGATTTTGGCTTTGTTTTCTAGGCTGGACCATTGCAGTATAGATTGTGATGGAACAGGACTGTTCCCTAATCCTAGCTCTCTGGCCAGACTCTATTAAAAATATCATAAAATATATCTCTTTATTGCACAAAAACTTCTGCTTGTATCAGGTAGAAATTTTACATGCCTGTTTCAGTTGTACTTTATACGATGCGTGAATGAAGTTTTATTAAAATCGTTACGTTAGATCGTAAGATATCGGTAAAAACGTTTTCTCTATTTTAAAGGTTTAGAGCTATAAATTTAGCGATTTTATTGTTTAGTATTGATGTTCCCTTTATCCATTTTTACACTATGTTAACGCTGATAGCAGATTTCGTAGGATATTGACTTTATGGTTTAATTGATACGTATTACGTTTAGTTATCGTAAACATAAAAACTGTTGCAGCACATAAAATAGAAAATTGAAGAAAATTATTTTTAAAACCTATTCTCAACCCAATATAATACTGTTGTCTTTAATGCAGCGATGAACGCCAGTAAATTAAAGTTCACTTTCACTACAAGATGAGAAAGAAATCAAAAAAGATTATTATCTCAGTCTTATCACTTCTTAGCTGCCAACTTTTCTCCTCTATAAACTGGAGAGAAAGGAAAAAAAAAACTTTTATCATCTTTTCAGATACTTGTTCTTGTTCCGGACACTGATTAGCGAATAATTTCAATTCCACCGTCGGTTTGTTCTTTCTTCCCCCAAACTCTGGAGTCTAGAGGCGCTTCGCCCAGTTAGAAAATGATCAATGTTTTCAGGGAACTAAAGGCAAGAAAACTTATTCAACTCCCATTCAAAAGATTTCTCTTTTATNAAAGTTTTCCTCTTTTAACATTATATTAATTTATTTTTCCACTTCGATACTACTTGGACTCTTGATATCGTACTTTTTCTTCGCTGAAGTTTTTTTCCGGTTTTTGTGTGGAGTATTCTAGGAAACACCGTTGTATCTTTTAATTAAATTCGTGTCATTTAGATTTTACGTTGTATGTAAAGTGAATTGCATAGTCATATCGTGAGGAAATAGATAAAAATTCTTTAGTTACGTAGGTGTATTCGTTTTAGTTTCTTCTCATCTTTTAGCTCCGCATTTTTTTTATTCGTGTTTTAGTCACAGATCTATTTTAGTCTTGGGTGATATGCTCGATTAAATTAGGTTTTATTTACTTTTTTTATTTGTCAAATAAATGGCTCGAATTAAGTCTTAGTTGGTAAACAAGTGTTTTAATAATGGTAGACTAAAAGATCTGATTCTAGTACAGACTACCTTACAAATATAATATTCCTGTAGAAAAAGTTACAATCTCAATTTACAATTGAATTCAATTTTATTTTGCAGCAAGTTAATTACAGATGTTAATTTAACGTTTTGCTGATGACCTAGATAACGTAACTTTGACCGAGAACTTAATAATTTACGGATTCTGAATTTTATGAAAAGTACATCTAATTCTTAATTGGATATGGTCCCCATGTTATTATTGATTCTAGTAATTTGCCAAGAGAATCTAAAGGCTTTGTCAAACAGTACGAGGCCTCTTGTCCACCACAGAATCCATACTTTAATATAATTAATATCACATATAATATAATATTACATTAATATCACCATGGTCAATAAGAAGGCAAACTAATCTAGTTCGCGGCAGGTAAGCGTTTGAATTTTCCACATAGTTCGCGGTGGACTGGAGGCTGAGCAATGACTGCTAAAGCAGATAAATGAGTTCTACTCGCTTTGCTCGTCGACCCCCAAAAAGTGTAGTGGGGGAAAACATTCTGATTGTAAGCGTGCGCAGAAGTCCAGGAAAGAACCACTTCCTCCTTATATAAGCAATAAGCTTGCACCAACTCTCGCACTCTCAAGTTCCCCCTTTTGTTTGTGAGATCCCTAAATTTTCTCTTACTATCTATATAATTTTCACTGGACTTTTTTGTTTACGAAACTTTTTTAATACAATAGATAGATTTTATTGATATATTTATCTATTTACCTTCTATTGAAAATATATCGTGACAAACACATATTTTCTTAGTTATTTTATAATATTACAAAACTTAATACAAATAGAGAGGGGGTTAATCCTTTTTAGGGAAATTTTGACTTACTTATAAGTTGAGGAAACCATTTATATTCGTAAGTCGAGGTTTAAAATTAGTTTGTTTACGAACAAGACTGGCAGAAACTGACAAATGTTTTGCTTTCATCTGCTAAAATTAGCTATTTTTAAATTTCAATTTCCTCTGTTGGGGTTTAGTATAACTTTACTTCGTCATTTAGTTCTGACTGATTCCATTTTATTCGTCTAATTCGACTAAGGTAACTAGATTATACAAAATGTAGATAAAAGTAATCTCTCTATTCATCTATGTTTACATTCTAAATATATCATCAAAGTGGACTAAAATGAGAAAATAAAAAAGATAATAATAGCAATTAACCTTTAAAGCTTTTGAGAATAAAATAAATACGAAAAGGAAGAAACGATAGAGATAACTAAAAAGACTTATTAAAAGAATCGGTCTCATAAATTACCTACTACTTTTTTCCCCTTACTTAAGAGAGCCAATAAAACCAAATCTCTTTAACAAAATAATGGCGACTAGAAAACGAAAGAAAGAAGAAAGAAATTCACCTCTAGGTAAAGCCCACTGTAGAAAGAAATCCCTTAATTATTTTCATTGTGAATTTTTAATTAAAGATTCAAATGAAAAAAGAAAATATTCAATAAATCTAATATTCCATAAAGAATATGAAATCATCGGATATTTGCATAACGCAATGAAAAACATGATTCATAATTTAATCACGTAATAATCTGTTAATTACAGCAAAATAGCTACGTCATAGTCATAAATATCAGAAAATGGAATTCGATGTAAAATATCTGTACATAAATAATTTTAAGTGAGAAATTCTTCATTAAATTTGAAGAAATTCAACATAATATTTCGCTTAAAATAAAACTTTTTAAAAAATAATTGTTGGCTAAAAAAAACGAAACACCTCACCATTTCCATACCGACTTAAAAAAAAAAAAANGTGCATCTGTCTCTTAAAATAAAATGTGTTGTATGTTGCTTCAAATGAGTACAAAGTTGTTTTTTTTATCGAACAAATTCAACAAGGATTAATTTTATTCCTTCAAAAATTGGGTTTATTTTTATTGGTTGGGGTGCGAGTGAGGTATGTAGTTCCCTACCCTCTACGAAGTCGTATTGTTGAAGAATCGCTTTCATATTGGATTTTTCACTGAAATAGGGTTATCCCAACATTGGTCATGTGCGAGTAGTAACGGGTAGGACGAAAGGTTTTTTATATTAATCAGCCTTGTGTATGCACAGAGAAACCAGAGAGTTCCACTTGGCAATGGAATGAATACGAAAATTTTTATAAAATACGTGTGGATGTGAAAAAGATGGAAGGATTCGAGTTGGGTTCTCTTTTTTTTCACCCGGAACGTTGAGTTAGACTGGACGCTATGGTGTTAAAATATTAGTTGAGTCGGATATCAGATTCAGGAAAACGAAGGATGTGCCATAGATTTGTACAACAAAAACACTTTCCAACTGCTACCCCGCCTTGTATAGCTTCGTGTTTTATCCCCGAATCTCTTGTATCAGCGTTAAAAATTGTAGATTTCAAATGAAAAAATAAAATTGAGTTGGCACATATCGTATATTGAACCACTCGTTCCATTCCTTTTTGAAAAAATAAAATAAAAGCCATTTCCATGGATGCTACATATTTTGTTCATATCTTTTAATATGCTTGATATGATAAGAAATATACATACATTTAGCCAAATTTTTGTCATAGAAAAGACAAAATTAAAATAGAACTACTGCTCTATTCATTGTAAAAAAAACAAAAAAAAACATAATATTGATCATTTTACCCGATGATCCTGTGAGTTAAACTTTAAATATCAGTATTCAATACAACTTCTTTAAATAAGACGAAACTGACACAATTACCTACTTTTTTTCGTTTTCTTAAAAAACCTGGGTCAACTTACCCCTTCACACTGGAGTGAAGTGTTAGTCGTTAAACCATGTTTTCACCTTTAGACAAGTTTCATCAATTCTTATCAAACCAACTTGGTGTGTAGGCTTCCTCTGAACAAACCTGGGTCAAACAACCCCTTCACACTGGAGTGAAGTGTTGGCCGTTAAACCATGTCTTTACACCTCTGGGCTTGTTTCATCAATTCTTATCAAACCAACTTGGTGCGTAGGCTTCCGCGGGGGGTAGAGTCGTAATAAACAGCGAGGTTTTCATGTTCTTATTTAACTACCCTGAGAGTTGGCTACCATGGTTTTCCAAGCCCCCTCAATTAATAATGCTATTAAACTTTTTTTGTAGCTTTTGTTCGTGCTTGATTATTGTGGAAAGCTAAGGCTTGAATTTTTACATGGAATATTTAAATCACGTTTAAATCCTGTCAAATGCTTTTGTAATAATGAAAGTCGTGGGCTTTAAATACTTAAACTTTTATGATGCACTTCCCAGCTTTGCATAAAATTAAATGGAGGGACTGAAAAACAGTGATTTTCTAAAAAAAAAAAAAAAAAAGTTATAAATTATTTAGAGCTAATTATTTTGGTTTAAAACTAAATAATTTACCATAGAAATCGGTCCACAAAACCCAAACAACTTTCTTATACAACTTTTACAAAGAGATACTGAACTATAATCTAATAATATCTAATGTGATATATTAACTATTCATCAGATGATTGTTCATTCGTTCATTTCGTTTTCGATATTCAGCTATGTCAAATTTATATTGATCAATATATTTTATATCTATTTATAAATCTTAAAATCAAATATTCGTGCTATTACAATACTTTCTCTCTATATTATGTGCATATGAGAAAGTAAAAAGATTATAGGTTTAGCTATAGGGGAGTAGTAGTAGTCATGAATTTATTATGGTTGGAAGTGTTGTTTTATGATAAATTATATTAATAGAAGGATTTAAGGTATTAGAGTGTTAAAGCTCTTCTTCATAATTCATAGCTTAAGTAAGTTCCTAAAATCCCTATATTGGCCACCGTGGCGTTTATACTTCCAAAATAGCCTTTTTGCCGTCTGCAATCACTTTACAAAAGTAGATCTCTGGAAATATACCTTAAAAAAAAAAATCGTATATAATATACTTATATAAAGCTGTCAGCCAGTTTATGACCACCCTTTTGAAATATAGCCATCATATTTTCAAGCAATAATGTGTATAAAAAAAATTAATAACTGTATAAAGGTCAGAGGATTACGGAATTACAAAAATTGAACCCATTTCAAAAACAGACTCAAGGACACTATTTTAGAATAAGGTCGACCATATTGAGTTGAAAAATTATTGATCGTAACACTTTGACTACATCTCTATATTGCTATGTTTTGTCTCGACATACTGTATCCATTTTACAAATGGAAGTTCGTAATAAATTTTAACTTGAGAAGTAACAACTAATCAGCTTATCGTTAACTAGTGTTCAATAAAAAACCGCTTCCTGAAAATTTATTGTCATTGCTTAAACTGAAGATATTATCCTTAAACTGAAGATATTATGCTTAAACTGAAGATATTATCCTTAAACTGAAGATATTATCCTTAAACTGAAGATATTATCCTTAAACTGAAGATATTATCCTTAAACTGAAGATATTATCCTTAAACTGAAGATATTATCCTTAAACTGAAGATGTTATCCTTAAACTGAAGATATTATCATTAAACTGAAGATATTATCCTAAAACTGAAGATATTATCCTTAAACTGAAGATAGTATCCTTAAACTGAAGATATTATCCTTAAAATGAAGATATTATCCTTTGCCAATTAAAGGGATCTGCACTTGTTCTACTGATCAGTTTTTAGTAAAGTAATTTATCAAGTATTATTTCATTTCACACTTCGAGACAGTTTTCTTGAATCTACTAAGATAACCTCTATCAATGCTCTAATTTCTGAAATTTACTCTTAGATTTATTATTGAATAATTGCTATTAACAGTTTATAAACGTTTACGCAACTAGTTCTATATTTAGTCAGAGTGAATTCCTCAAAATATCGAATAAAGAATCGGCCGTTTTTTTCTACTCTCACATTATATAATGTAAACAAAGTTATTTAGTTCTAGTTCTTCTTCAAACAAGGACATGATTTATTTTTAATAGATTGTCCACTGGAAATTTTTGTAGTGGGAGGTTTTAGTGAAAATAATTCTTGTGTAAAATGTTATGTATATTGTGTATATATTTCTGTTAAATATATTACATTATAATTTATGCTTGGGCTCCTTTAAAAGGGGTTTTCCAGTACAGTAAAGAATGTCTCGCTTCATAAATTAAAATTATGTTAACTGGTAAATAAAGGAGTTATACACCTCAAAATGACGTTAGGTAATGTGCAATGGTCATTATTATAGTCGGGTTATTGGAGACTTGGTAAAGGGCGGTTGTAATCTAGCACAGGATGATAGAATTAAGGTATTAGATCCTGTAGGAATTGGGCGTCTAGGCAGAAACCCATAAATTAAGTCGGTAAGTCCGAAGAGGTTGAATTATGGGCTTATAGATAACCTAGTGTATAGCTTATAGTAAGGCAAGACCTTGAGTCTAGTAGAGTAAAAGTTATTTATGACATCCTTTCATGTAGCTTCGCTGTGTATCTTATGATTTCAAATTGACAACCTAGTGAATTAATTTGAAGCATATTAGAATCAATAAAATAAATGTGCAAAAACATTATGTTTCTCATTCCAATCATTTTAAATTCCCATTCTGGTAACATAACATCAACATTTTTTAAAAATTGGACTTTTTCAAGAGATATAGTCGTGAGTTATTTACCTTTTTCCTCCCAGTGGGAAACTTTAAACTTTTCTGTTAAAGACCAATATACACTATATTTATTATGTACATAATATTCTCTCTCTCTCTCTCTCTCTCTCTCTCCTGAACATACCTTCCATTAATCTTGGTGACATGTCTATTAATATTCACAAATACTTCGTTAGTTAAACAACTTACCGCCACGCCGCGCCGCATGTTTAATCACAGTGATCTGTAATCTATTTTGGTAGTGTAATATTATATATTTTTTAAATCAAACACCTAAACAAAGCTCTGTAATTATATATTGTATTTAAAAAGTTATGGAGTATAATTAGTAATTAAGTTTATTTATTAACGTGAAATTACTAAATGAGTTATGAATAGGATGGTAATGAGAGAAGATTTTAAATAAGTAATCGTTGTTTTTTTCATTCTTAATTTATGAGGAAAAAAAGCTGTAAACTTGAAATAGTTTATTTTTATCCTAACCCTCCTTCAATCAAGCATTATTTATTAAAAGTGCAATATTGGAGGAAAAACAACAGTAATGAATTATTAAGTTGAATTATATAATGAATAATAAATAACAACTCCGAAGAGTTATTGAATTTTACCTTATGTAATTATTATCCTTATATAAGTTTGCCCTGAAGCCTAATTGTTTTTAAATTGTAAAGTACAGGAACGCTTCAATAAATATTTTAAATATTCTTCTATTTAATGGAGTTAATTTAATCTAGCCTTGAGACTATCCTAGTTTAGTTTCTTATTCTGCAATTGGAATATCTAATATTGCAGTGTAATCAAAAGCATTGTGTGGTTTTATAGCATTGAATATGTAAGGAGTCTGCTTTCATTTGAAACAAACACCTAAATTAAAGGTATCAACGAATTTTTTCACTTAAATTACTCTTTAACCCTTTTTTCCCTATAGCGTTCTACACGAATAATTCTCTGATAAACTAGTAGCCTTTACTTGAATTCTATTATTGTTAGAAGTAAAAGAATGTCAGATCCCTCTAACCAATCAACTACAATGGAGCTGTAATTTCGACATCATTAACTCAATATTCTGTGTTTTACTTCTTGGTCCTAATGCTTGGTTATTTCTGTTCTAGGTATCATGGATCAGGCGAAGAGACTCGCACATCCTGACAGTAGATCGCTACACATTTATAGCGGATGACAGGTTCCAAGCCTTCCTTGTTGAGGCAACCGACACTTGGACTCTTCAGATTAAGTACGTTCAAGCCAGAGATGGTGGACAGTATGAGTGTCAAGTATCCACCGAACCTAAGATGAGTCATCTCATCACGCTCAATGTCGTCGGTAAGATAACATAAATACTAGTTATTTAAGTAAAGTGATTATGTAGCGTGTAGATTTTCTTAAATTTTGGTATAAGGCGTTAGCTGCAAGAAAATGTATTCATTGCTTCTAGTGTTTCAATAGGGAGTGTTCCTTTAATATACATTGATGTTTTGTGTACATGTGTACAATGTTGAATACCTACATCTTAATAATCTATGATAAAAAAGAAAAATCTATAATAGAAAAGAATCTATGATAGAAATTAATCTATGGTTAAAAAGAAATCTTAATCTATGATAGAAAAAAAGGAAGCTATGATTCAATAGTATATAATTATTAGGTGGATTTTCGTGCTTCGCTTCCCAGTGTGTTATTTTTATGCATTTATCAATTAATTTGATGTGTTTGTAAATTACAGTCAAAATCAATAAAATTATATTACTATACTCTTTTTACTACGTTTTTATTAGCTTGATTTCTTGTTTATTAGTTTGTTTGTCAATACAAATCTTGCAATCGATTTTTCTAACTTCCCGAGTAGGTACGGATTTGAAACTTTTAGAATAGCTCAGAACACGACGACAATGCATTATTTTAATACTTTTAGCCACATTTCAGCAATATTAAATTCGTGTTCAGCAAATTTTGCTGTATGGAAAGTTAGTTCGGAAAAAATCAGCAAGATTTTATTTGTTTTGACATATCCAACATTTATGATCTTCATTTTGACAGGTTTCAAATTTATGATTTATGACAGAAAATGTAAAAACTTATTATATTATAAAAAGTTATTTTTATCTTGCAATTATTATAATTAGTATTTTCTTTTTAAACTCAGATGGGCCAACCTTATATGAGAAAAAAAAGAAAACCACAAGGCCTGAGGGAGGAGTTGAACCAGTGACTTAATTACTTGTCTAGTTGGCTGACATTCTCGAATTCAAAATCCAGTGTTCTCATTGGCTCCTCTCCACATTTTTTCAATTTTATCGTGCTCTCAAAAGTTAATACTAATTGTATAAAGAGTATGAACGAGTATGAATAGCTAGAAGCCCTCTTGGATCAAATTTCATTCGAAAAACTCCCTAATTCTCTAACTCCCTAATTAGTAACTGAATATACCACTAATGGATAATCATTTTTAAATGCTAACTTTCCAAGAAAAGCAAAGGTTGTTTTGTCAGTCTCTCATTACATCCATAGGTTTATAATGGAAATATCGTTTAATAATAAATGCTGAAATCCTAAAGATAAATCATTTCTCAAGTATTAACTTCCTGGTTTCAGAAGATCAGTTAGTTCTCAATTCTCCTTCTCTTTTTACTTTGCCCTTATTTTCCCTTTTGGGGATTGCATCTTAGAAAACTCCATTTTTACCAGACATCAATATCATTATACTAAATGGAATGATTTTATATCAGCGTTTTAAATAAGTAGTGATAATAATTACTACTAAATTCCTAATTATTAGATTCAAGAGCAGTTGTTTTCGGAGATATCGTCGATCGTCGTGTCAGAGTTAGCATATAAATGGCCGCCTTCTTTAATGGAGAATTGGCGAACACCTAAGCCTAGGCGTTCAGAAGAACCTACCTAAAAAAATTTCATGGTCATAGGTCCAGTGGTTCCAGAGATTAGAGATATCGTAATAGGTCTGTCAGTCCGTAGTATTTGTATTTTATATACCTACATAGATGGGTAACATTGTTGAGTTTTAAGTAGCTGATTGAGAGATATTAGGCAAAGATTGATAGTTTACAAAAAAGTGATTTTAAGAGTCATTTAGGTTATTATTGTTCGCATAAATTGTAAGCCTTGTTTCAAAATCTTATATTTTTACAAGCTTTTATTTAACTTGCAATGTTTATATGTATGTATGTATTAATGTATGTATGTATGTATCTATGTATGTATGTTCGGGTCAAATCTTGCAACTGAATTATAAAGCAGTTATCCTCAACTGATAAATTGAAATTTTGCATTCACGTTTAATTTGTATGACAATGCATGGTTTGCTAAATGAAGTCATTCTAAATCCAATATGGCGGGCAGCCCAAGATAGCTGACTGGTATTTTTCTAAGCTCACCCATAATATGGGTATATAAAAGGGTTTGCTGTGAAGAATAAGAATAAAAGCTAGTTTTTTAAAACATTTATTTTTATAATCAACTTACTTTACTCTTAGATGTGAATATTTAATGTTTAATTGTTTTGAATCAATAAAATAAACGTTTAAGGGGGATTATTACTCAGTTCAGAACTTAAACCTATGATTTCTGTTGCAGTTCCTAAAGTTGAAATGCTCGGAGATTCAGACATCTATGTGAAGGCTGGTTCTACTGTGAATCTAAAATGTGTTATCACTCAAAGCCTCGAAGAACCGGCTTATATCTTCTGGTACCATGAAGGACAAAGAGTTCTGGACTACGATAGAAGTCTTATCGACATTAGGACGGAAAGGGTGGTTTCAGATACAACCGTCGGTACCCTTATTATCTATGAGGCTAGGAGAGACGACTCTGGCAACTATACCTGTCATCCAAGCAACTTAGACTCCGCTAGTGTACAACTTCATGTACTCAATGGTAAGTCAAACTATTCTAAAGATTGATAAAGGTAACAGTTTAAATATTACAGGTCAAAATAGTAATAGAATAAGGTTTCACTCAACTTCATGTTCAAAATTAAAAGTTTTATGGGTGACAAAATTGAGCGTCTTTTATAAATTACGAGGTCTTTTGGCTCGTTGCAAAGGGCTTAATTTTATATTTAGAAAAAAATAAAATTAAGTAAATTAATTTAGATAAATTATTATATCTATTTGAAGACCAACAAATCAAAGCAAGCCTTTTTTGGAAAAAAAATGCTATTGCCATTACAAATAATTTCCAGGGAGTCGTCGGAACACTGTTCCATTATATAAATGATGCACATACAAGCAAACTTTGGCGAGGTGGGTCGTAAATCATTAGTCTTTATAAAAAGCTAAAGTAGCTTCTCTAGATAGAAAGATAAAATATTTTATTGCAAATTTGTACTCAAGTTATTATATCGAACCAGTACAAAGGTGATAGTGGTTGTTAGTACTTTATCCCTACTTACAATTACTATTTACGATGTTTATAATTAGTAGAAAAATAATAATGAAAAACCTACTACGTACGTGAATTCTTTCTTTACTGTGTCTTTCAATACATTTATTAATAAAAAAATATTATTAAAGAATTTCAAGGCTGTAAATCTTAGTTCTTCCCAATTATAATAGAGCCATAAATTTTGAGAAATTTCTGATTGATCTGAAAAGGCCTACCTAATTAATGTAATCAACCATGTTTTTAAGGTGGAGATCTCAAATTAAGCCATAAAAAATACTTTATTAGTTCTGATTGTGCACATTTAGATAGTAAAAAAAAATCTGTGATGGGTAAATTAAATATATACTGTTGTTATAAGTTAGAAAGCTAACTATTACGATATTTTGTGTTTAGATTATGCTGAATCTATAAGCTCAAGACTTAAAACTACTATACTAGAAGTTACGCATTTTTTTTTGAAGTTTTAAATTCTTAAGTACTTATTTTAAAAGGAATTGAAAGGTTCACTTAAACGATATTTTAAACCCTTCCTGGGTGCATATCTAGTTGAGTTATATTTGAATCATGCTGATTCTCTTCATTTTTCACCGATGTTGATTTCATTTGTTAAAATTATTTTTTATCCTATCCAATCTATCAATTTAACTTAAAGTGCTGATATTGCAGATCCTAGACTTCGCCAGTTCGAATACGAATACCATCTATGCCGAAGAATTTTTTATAGGTACTCTTACTTTCATTACTCCTATCGTGTAACAAGAAAGGCTGCCGATCTCCCTGACATTACCCTCATATATGTAGTTCAACTTAAATAAAAAATACTCAATTTTCCCATGTCGTGGTGAAACATTAAATTATAGATATATTTTTGGGCATTGAATACAATTATCGAAATTTCAATGCTCTTCCATGAATTGATGAAATGGATCTTAAGGTACGCAATTATAAAACATTAATCCTTTTGGTCCGCTAGGAGCTCGGATATAATTTTATATTAAATTTAGAACTTCTATCGGCAATGAATTCAAGTGAAAACCAATGTACCTCCTATTATATTCTAGCTTCCTGGCACGATATTTTAGAGCGTCTAGCGTCCCCATTTTGCATGTCATTTGTCAGCCCGCCTATCGTCAAAATATTGTAATATAAATTAAAAGCTATCGACCTCCTGTGAGATCCTAACTTCCTGCCACAATATTTAAAATCGTCACATTTTTCATGGCGTTTTTTCGCGTGCCGGAAATTTTTGCTGTACCCCAGAGTTAAAACGTAAATTATCCAAGTTAAAATCTTTTTGTCTTTAGTTATATACTATCCTATTCCGATTTTGTTTTTTATAAAAGTTTTTACTGTACAATATAATATAAAAGGAAGCAGTTTTGGTAATTTAAACTTTAACCTCTGCAACTCACTCATAAAAGTCTGACTCTCATAAAAAGTCTTATACAGATCCACTATTAAAGCTTTTTACCACTGATAAGAATAAATACAATGCTTTCGGTCTTTGCTTAAATTTACTTCACTGAAAACTTACTTTTTGTTTATTTGTTTAGGTGAGCACCCTGCTGCAATGCAGAGAGGTAAGAATTCAGCGTCACCTATCCCCGGGCGATGGTGGGGACCCTTATCAGCTGGTTTAGGCCTCTCAGCTTGCTTACCACGGAGGACAGCCACCATAGCCGTTATCGTTATGACCATACTTGGACACATATTTACATGAGCGGCTCAACTGTAAACTCTACTCGTTTCTACTCAACTTTGAAAAATAAAAATCTAAAAAAAAAAAAAAAAAAAAAACATTACCAGACTTAACTCAACAATTCAACTCATCGGACTCGCGCTCTCATCAAACATATTTCTCTTCAGTTTTGCTCATCCATAGACTTAAGTTCTCATTTCTAATTGTTTTTTTAGTTAATAGTTAATTTATATTTTTTTAAATTTTTATTTCAATATATAGTTTAACCATTAGGAAAAGTAGAACATACAAAATATCCATTTTGATCAATAGGCCGCAGTAGCTTGTATAGAAATACAGTTGGCTCAAGTTAAACATCATTATGGTCACAACTTGGATAGGTGACCACAGATCTATGGTTTCTTAAGTAAAGTGGCGACTTGCTGGTTACATAATCATTAAGGTCTAAATAAAAATGGATAAATAATATCTCTTGACTATTACAATTTCTATATCTGTTGTAAGTAACAGGACAATTTGGAAGACGGGATAACTGTGTAAATAGATATCGCTTCGAGAAAAGTTTTATATTAAACAGTTATTTAAGTAAAAACTATCCCTTTAAACATAATCTGGAATTTTCAATTGTGCTAGTTTGGTCATGGTTTGAAACAATTATAATAAATAATAACTATCCTTACTAGGACCTAAAAGTTCCCTCACTAGTGATGATATTAGCCTCCAATCAACTGAGGAAGTCAGACAAAACAAAAATCAATTTCATGTAATTGTTGCTACAATCAAAGACTTGGTTTTCCGGTAGCATCTAAATCTGAATTACAAAGGAGTTGAAGTCCGACGTTTTGCTTCTACTACTGGAAGCATCTTCAGGGGTGTGGTGCATCGTGATGTTGATTCGAAGATCAAACGCAAGATGCACTGATAACTGGAGAGAAGAACGGCATATTTATTCTGGTTTTCTAGACTGTACACTGTGACGTGGATTTTACCGGAAAAGCTTGTATTTGATTACGAGCTTACCCATGGAAGCCTACACAAGTATTGTTGTTATAATTATGATTAAAGCCTGAGATGATTTTAATTCCGGAAGAATATGGAAAAACCATTTGAATTTCCATTTCAAGGAATTGTAATGAATGTAAAAAAACAACCAAAAACCTTCTGGTTATGTATGTTTGTTATGTTACCTTGAATGACATCCTTTTTATTCTCGAACATTTCTACCTAAGTTCACATTTTTCCATTTAACCAACGGTACAACATTTTTATTATACCGTAATACATAATATAATACATTTTATAAAGTCAAAATATAACCGATGTTAAATAATAATTTTTAAATAACAGTTCAACTTTTCCTATAAAATGTAAACTATATTATTATTTTTTTCTTTTTTTTAATTATAGGTATGTATACAGCTTTTATAATTAATTTGTCTTTATAAATTTAGTTATAACATTTTATTTAAAACTATATATGTGCTTATGATATAAATTATTTTAATATATTCCTTTGAAAATTATTTTCATAATTTGATATATCATTTATTCGTTCTATATTTATTTTGTTTAATTTAAACTTTTTTTTTTTTTTTTTTAATTTATATTTATCTTTTAATTCTATGTATCTTGCATCATTCACAATGAGATTAAAGTCATTAAAAAATTGAAAATAAAGAGAAAAAAAAATTAAAAAGGATTAAAAATATAACAAAAAGAAAAACACAAACAAAATAACATTAAATTACGACCCAATGGCATAAGAAAAAAAAACAGAATATTTTTAGAATTGAAAACATAGTATTTTAGATTTTATTCTATTAATTAATTAATTATAGTTGTAAATATTAAATAATTAAAATAAGTAAATAAAATAAGAAAAAAACTTGATAAAAATATATAAATAAAATTGTTATATTTTTTTCATTTTAAGAAATAATTAAGTAAAAATAAAATAAATGGATTTAAAATAATTATTTTTGTTAATATTGTAAATTTTTAAAACATTTGATGAAATAATAATATAAAATATAATATTTGGATTTTTTTTTTCTTACAACGCTGTAACATTTATTATTCCTAATCTAGCTTTTAAGTTTGCATTCCAGATAAAAAATAAATAATATGAAAATGAAATAAAATATTATTAATATTATTATTGTTATGCATGAATTATTAATTGTGACCCTCCAATTTATTATCTAAATAACTTTAAAAAAAATGAAAAAAACGAATTTTATAAATGATTTATATAGAAAAATAATAATTAAATAAATAATTATAACAAAGGATAACATAATTTTTAAAAAAGAGTGAACGATTTGTGATGAAATAAATATTTATTTTATTTTTGGTTTTATTATTGTATCTGTGTGTTTGGATAAACAATTGATTTTATTATTATTTTTAATTTTATTAATTTGAAAATATTGGTGTGAAAATAGAAGAAAACCAAAATGATTTTATTAATATTGCATTGTTGTTGAAATATTTTTTTAAGTATAAATACATAGGTGTAAAGGGGGACTACTCCACAGTGTGTGATAAAATAGAGTTGAGGATAAGGAATGTGTAAGATCATCAATCTATGAGGGAGGTGCAGGTATACTGAATGGGTAATGACCTACCTGGCGAATAAACGTCCATAATGACCTACCTGGTGAATAAACGTCCATAACGACCTAATGATATATCCTACCTATGATATACCTGATGGAATGAGGACCTTAACCAAGTGATCTATACTCTAATATGTATCTGATTCACACCCAGTGCAGGGAGTAACGTCAGGGGTATATATATTGTTCTAGGGAAGAACTTTAACTTCAAAACTCCACTAAATTAAAAATCAAAT
This sequence comes from Gerris buenoi, assembly GCA_001010745.2. Classification (NCBI taxonomy): domain Eukaryota; kingdom Metazoa; phylum Arthropoda; class Insecta; order Hemiptera; family Gerridae; genus Gerris; species Gerris buenoi. The sequence goes on along the minus strand of KZ651182.1, from coordinate 8,962 downwards.
TAACACTCCACACAAAAACTCAATTAATTTATAAGATTTATTAGTCTAATAACTATAAAATCAATTTCTTTTGTTTAATTCATTTTAATTATTAATTGTAATTATTAGCTTATTAATTATTTTGTTTATTCTCATACATTAAATACACGGGCAATATAATTTATTAATTAATCTGATATTTATATATTATTACATGTCATTTGTTAACAATTATAAAAAATAATTTGTTTATTCTTGCCTTAATTACTTTGGTTATATCTTAAAAAATTAATGTAATATCAAAAGTAATTTAATTTATTTATGTATTTAATTATTGTTTACTTTGTTAATTAATGCATCCTTAATTTTGTTAATGAGTTTATTATGTTTTAAGTTTGTTTAATAGTCGATATATGTTGTTAATTATATAGTGGAATAGTGGAATAGTTACTTTGATTGTAGTCAGAAATTTAAATTTGATTACGTATTAATTTCTTATATTTATTTTGTTATTATTATTGTAATTATTATATTTGTTAATGTAATTAGTGCAATTAGTTGGGGATGTCTAAATGGCAAAAAAAGAGCTTTGAGAGATTCAGAAAAAAAAATAAACTGACTTGTAAAATACGGAAAAGCTTGATTGAAGATAAAAGAGGGGTTAAAAAAATAAACGTTTTCAGGCAGAAAATGCTACTTTGTAAATAAAAACAGATTAAAAGAGTAATTATTTCCAATGTTTGTTCGTTTAATATCCAAACAGCTATCAAAAAAAAAATCCTCTTTTAGGAAAACAAAATCTTTACTAATCGAATAATTAAATTAAATTTTCAGAAGTGTTATTTGAAGTGGAAAAATGCTGATTAGTTGAAATGTAATTAAAATAATTATTTGAACCGTTTTCAAAAATAGTTTTATGTATTCATTTGCATGTAATATATAAAAAGCATTTGAAAGTAACGAGAAGCAAGCGTGAGAAAAAAACTTTTTTGTTGTTGAATTACTGTTATTATTATGTAGAATAAAACAAATGGTGCTAAAAGAATTGTTTAATTTGCTTTCACTAATGTAAATTTAACATTATTAATAATTTTGCTATTATGACAGAACAACCAAAGTTGTTTTTTTTTGTAGTTATTAAGCGAGTAGGGTCGACATATGAACTATATTATACCCTGCCACGTTTATGGCATTCTCTTCTTTAAATGATCCAGATCTTTTTTCAAAATGCTTTATCATTGTTCCTTTGACATCATTAATGGAATCCTTATTCCATTTCTAAACATTGTCTTGAGTATTTCGTGTCCCTTCTCTAATAACTTCAGTAATCAGTTACTTCTTGCAACATCTATCCAGTGGTATTCAACCTCTACTTGATTCATGCCATAAACTTTATGAGATTGAGATCTAAAGGGTCATCTCAGCTTTCAAAATTGGTGTGCTGTCGCACATACTTTAATGATTTTATGCTTTTACAATCTATTATTGTCTAACTTATTTAATTTTCCCCCCTTATTTTAAATCTGTAAAAATTGTTATGATATTTCACATTAATAAAAGTACCAATTTAACACAATATATTAAGCGGAGACGGTAAAAATTAATCTGGGGCTACTTACAGGCTCCTATCAGACAAACTATCCAAATTTCTTGAAAATCAGATGAGTACTTTTAAAAATAAGTGTAAATATAAATGTATGTTTGTGCGCTCGTGGCAGGGAAACAAATGGGGGCTGAAGGTTAAAACTTATATGGAACCCAAAATGAGCTAATTATGACCAACCACCTAAATTTAATTAAAAACAGGCTAGTAGTTTTTAAGATATGCTGGTTAGCAAAAGTGAACAGACCAATAGACAGACACGGTACCAAAAATGTTTCCTAATATCTGAAACAGATTTCTGTCTTGGAATTTTTAAATCTGAGACACAAAAATTTTGTTCTTCAGCCTGATCACATAGCTTCTGTTAACTTTGGTGAGCTTGATAGCAAAATATATTTTAGAACATAAGGATAATTATGTTTGTGTGTTAAATATTATTATAATTACTACTGTAAAATAATTTTTTCATATGTCATGCCAATATTTTCAACAAATATATATATATATTTTTTTAATTTCTTTATTTAT
>KZ651181.1:896892-907048 GCA_001010745.2 Gerris buenoi | reverse complement strand
CGTCAAATTGACAACTCTTCATGACTCACCTCCTGTAATGTGTTTGATTTTATGTACAAACTGACGAATTAACTTTTTTAATGATTTTTAACTCCTTTAACAAGGTAAATACTTTTAATATTATTTTTATTTTTATTTGAATTCACCAATTTAAAAGTCACCATTCATATTTAAAAAAAATTTAAAAAAATAAAACAAAAATTTTATTTTTATTTTTATACTGATTAATTAATTAGAATACTGTCCACACTTATTAATAAACTATCTATTATGTGTATTTATGAATTTATTATAAAGATAATTGTTGAAAAATAAAAATTTTCAGGTTAGAAGATGTTCCGAATCTGGAACGAAATATTACCTACCAAATTATAAATGAGTTTTAATTATACCCCTTTGGACACAAAGATTTTATAAATAAATATAGAAAGGGGACAACATATATTTATATTATAATATATAAAATGGATTAAAATTATGTTTAGATGCCAAGTACCGAGGTACTATGATAAATTTCAACATAGATTAGTAATGGGCAGTCTAGTACCTACAAAACAAGAAACTTTCTAACTCTTTTTTCGATTTTAGTTGTATGTTTAGTATGTTTTACTTGTTGTACTTGTATGTTTACTATTGTTCTAAAAGATATATTCTTAAGCAGCCCCCACACGGTCAATAGTATCGGCAATACAAAAACGTATTTTTATCAATACTATTGACCGTGTGCGGTGCGGAGTTGGTATTGATATAAAAAAACAGTATTGATGAAAATGTGTTATTAAATTGCATATTGACAATAGTATTTTCAATAATATTATTGACAGTACTATTGATCGTGTGCGGACTGCTATAGATACAAAGCTCCTTTGATTAATTTATTGTTATTTGTGACTCTTATTAGTTTTAAAGAGATATGAGAGATCTATTCTGTAGGTGAAGGTTATTCCGTTATAAGGTTTCCCTTCTGTTTACAATTAAGGGCATAGAATGTGAGTGTTAGGTAGCATTTCTAAGGAGAGAGTAAAGAAATGGAAAGTATATCTACGATTAGATGTAAATAAATATCTGCGAGAGTTACTGTAAAGTACAGCTTTCAATCACCTTGGGACTCTTTCACTCTTAACCTAGAATATTCTAGTTCCAACAATGGTACTCTATCAATTGTTTACATTGTTAAATCTATTCTTGATCACTAGCAAATTGATTTTAAATTGTATGATTGCAAGTAATAAGCAATGTTATTGCCAAGGAGAATGAAATGAGGCGTTATCTTTGATTTTCGAAGAATATTTTCCTATTATTTTTGAAGGAACTGATTCCATTTAATAGCTATGTATCATTGTAAAATAAATGATTTTAGGTTTGAAGAAAGATGAGTACACGATTGGGTATACATTTGTAATAAAAACAGTCTTTATCTCTAGTACCTACACTAGTACCCTTTATCTAGATACAATGCATCTTTACCTGTAGAACCCCATCTTTAATGGTCGGTTAATATTGTGTATATCCGAGTCATATTTAAATGATGTTTCGTCTTTTACTACTCTTTCTCTTCCACTCTTCCTTCTCTTATTATTGACTTATTATTTACATGTAAGTGTGTTCATTTGCTGGTGTGCACACTAGCAATTGAACAGAGTAAAAATTGTGTAATAGAAAAAGAAATTGAAAATTAAGTTTTTGCCTCTGTACTGCATCTACTAGGAAGAAGAAGAAGAAGAAGAAGAAAAAAAACAGCTCGCGAATTTATTGATCCGCCTTTAAGAAATATATTTATTTACTATCTGCTTGTATTTAGAATGTTTTCTTTAATAGCTACGTTTATATTATGGTGTATTCAAAGCGATCTCATTACGGTTACCGGTTACCGTTATTCATCTAATTTCTGTTTACTTGACCTATGGAGTTGGTATTTGAAAATATTTTGATTCAGTTCTGACGTCATTAGAAACCAGCTGATTTTAACACGTGATAATTATGATGGCTGTGAAAGAAGTTTATGTTTGTACTTTCGATGTGTCGGGTTACCCAGGGTAGAAACATTAAACTGCGCACATGGCCAAATATAATCTCAATGCACTCAGGTGTTCACATACTACTAAATGCGTGTTCAGTACAATCCAAGACTTTTGGTGTATCAACTTTGCGATATACTGTATTAATACGGTGAGTTTCCATAGAAAGAGAAAGATACCGTATTTAGATCGTTCTTCACCAAGTAAACGTAGCTGGTGATATAGTGAAATTATTTCCGTTTCCTTTATAGGGGTTGAGTGCAAACTTTTGATTGAGCCTGGTGACGGAGAATTTTTGTGAATGCTCAAAAGAGTCTTTCCCTACTATCTAATGCTTTCATCTTATACATGAAAGAAAGAATTTTTGAAGTTTCTTATGGATCCTCTATTCCATTTCGTTTCCTATTCTTGAGAGCATGTTTCAAGGGAGCATCTTGCCTCAATTCTTTATTACCCTTATCTTAGCGATATTCCCTAGACACATCCATATTGAAAAATGAAGTGAATTAACATTTTATTCTGAAACGTGGTAATCGTCTAATCTAAAAGTCCGATGATGATGTTTCTTGGCCCTCTTGTTTTTTATTTACCATGCTGAAGTGAGAATATACGATAGAGAAAAAATATCAACCTATATGGTTTCTTGGTCCTCTTGTTTTCTCTTTACCATGCTGAAGTGAGAATATACGATAGAGAAAAAATATCAACCTAAATGTCCATCCACAATTGAAAGAAGACATTTGTTTCAATTAAGAGCATACACCGAATTTATCTTGATCAAACCTGGTTTTGTCGGCTAGTTTTAAGAGTCTTGTGTATTTTTTTCAGGGACTAACTCAATGTTATACTCCTTCTGCCCGCCCTTATTGATTTCCAAGTCAATTGTATCCAGTTTTAGATGTTACGCCGAGAAGACTTCCCCTTCTCTCGCCCTTCTAGTTAAATGTTGAGCTTACACAAGAAGTTAGGGGGACAAATTCTTTCCCTATCTCTCCTTGTCTAGACTAAAAATAGTGTTTCTAATAGCCAGCACCGTGCGTCACCAGGTAATTAGAGTTAAACACCTACCCTTTAACAGTATTGCGACTCTCTTCTAATTCCAATACTCTTTTTCTACTGCATACTAGAATAAAATTGCTCAAAGCTATTTACTTACCATAACGCAATCAATGAGATAAACAGATACTATTCTTTCGATTGGTCATTGTTTTTGTCTCTTTCTCAAAATTTAATTAAAATTTTACTTTTTCGTTAGTTATAATTTATTTTTATTAAAATTTAAATATCTGTATAAGCGATTTGAATGCGTACACACATAAGTCATGTGTGTACAGTACTGGCTCACTAATTAAATATTTACAAACAATATAACAGTTAATTTTATTTGTTATTGAATTATCGATGAGGGATAAAAAATAGACTGCCAATTAGTGTGGCACATAGCTTCCTCGCATCCTATCATGTTCTTTATTGTTATATTAACATTGACATTATTGTTGTTTATTGTCTAAAAACTATTAATAGTTTTAGCGACCTTTAACACTTCATAGCGGTGACGCTGTTGGTTTTTACTAAAAAATTGTATTTGAAAAAAATGTTGTCTCATTGAATAGATGAAGTTTGATTTTTTTCGGGCCTAAAATTCCAATTTTAAATCTAGAGTTCACGTTTACTTGAGCGTTACGCGTGAACGCTTGGATGGATAACGTTGTCCAACGAACTCGTGCTGGACATTGGTAAAATGAACATGTCTATACACAATTTCATCAAAATCGGTCAAGAATTAGTCAAGTTATCGTCGGACGTTTCAAAATTCGCGGACACACAGACAGACAGACAGACACGAGACCAAAAATATTCCCTGATGTCTGAAATGAATTTCTGTCTTGGAATATTTTAAATCGGAGGTATAAAAGTTTTTCGTTCTCAAAAGTAATCACAATGCTTCCATTACCTTCGCTAAGTAAAGTTTATTTACAAAGCCCAAATTCTACCACTACAAATTTTCAGTGACGGTGTGGTGACTGGTAAGTTTAAAAATGTAACTAGATCAGACTGAAAATGTTATTCTCTAACCTTTTTTAATTAGATTAAAAGCTGCTGCTATGTTGATTGGTGGTTATTTTTGTCTATTTCTATAATAGTTATTTTTTATCTTAAAAACCTCCTTTCCTCGAAAAACCCTCCTTCGTTCATTTCGTTGCAAAGTGAGTAAAACAAACAATTTAGGCTGAATTCTCTGTCTCAACTCCAACTCTTTCTCTTTCACATTACTGTTCGTCTTAATAGCTCTGGAGGTAGCCACAGGGAGGTTTAAAGACAGCTAACTTCATTGCCACTTTGAAATACGGTATTAAATATTTTTAAACTTTGGTTATTAGTTGCTTATTATTAGTTATTAATGTAGTTGGTTATTAGTTAACTTTTTATTTGTTTTGACTGGTTCTTGCTATCCTTTTACCTTGTCTTTTTAAACAAATAATTACAAATTTTTTTCATGTAATAGTTCCTTTCCTTGGAAAAGTAGTTTCTTACATTCGAACTTCTTCTAATATGAAGTTAACCTTAATATTAACTAGTCTTTACCCTTGTTATGCTTATTTTTAACTATCGATTGCAAGCTTTATACTACTACTAGAAATGACCCTGAAATATATGGATATCGATTTTATCATTTTGGTTTCTGAAAATAGGTAAATTAGTAAAACCTTCCTATTGAGTACATTTATGATACATGGACCTTCCTTGGTTAGACTCTTACCAATTATATAAACCCTCTAACTATAAACTATTATTAAATAGGCTATCATTACTTAATTTGTTATTGGTTTTTGTTTATTTTCACTTTATCTTTATACATCATACAATTCAAGCAATACCTATAATTTTGAGGCAAATTATTTAAAAACATGGCTATACTTATAAATATATGATTTTTAACTAATAAGTTTTGTTGTTGTTATGTGTGTTCCTCTGAAGGCAATTTAACAAATACGAAAAATTCGTTAAGTTGCGATTTAAAAGTTTGTTTTGATGATAAAAGTATGTTTTTGTTTTTTTTGGAGGGGGAGGTGTGTATTTTTTTATAACGGTTTATTTTCCACTGCAAGGTCACAAATTTTTATGTTGGGTACTTTCAAAGATCAGGCTCAAGCTCAGGCTTCTTGGATCAGAGTGCATTACAGATAGATAGACAAGGGTGGGAATGACCCTAAAAACTAAAAGAGGAAAAGGAACCGCTGCGGGAGAATTGAGAGACGTTGCTGGAAGGAGAAGGTGGTGGGAACATAGGAGACGAGAGTTAAACGCCGCCGCTAAGGTGTCGGGAAATTTAAATCCAATTTCTAACAGTAGGTTAATTGATTTACACACATGTTTCCGTTATAAATAGCTAATTTAATTTTCATTGAGCTATTTTATACTATAAATACGTTTTTTTTCTAATATCACTCAATATTTTATGGCGAATATTTGTCTATTGGCTGATAATAAAACCAAACTAGTATTACAAATGAGTTAGTTTTGGTCTGGTCTTTATTTGAGTACAAGGTAGACACGCTTCTGACCCTGTAGAATGTCTAGGGGTGTACGGTTTCTTCTAGAGTCGTTCCTGTATTTTTGTTTGTTTACGCATATACATATATAATATATATTTATCAAATGTGCTCTTTGTGGCCGTTATCCATATTTAATAGTTAAAATACGAATGATAAGTCGCTAAATTTATTGACACCTTAACCTTTATTGAAATCTATTAAAAAACACCTGAGTAAAATGAACATCTGCTTAAGTTCTTTTTTACGTCTTATGATGGAAATAGCAGGTGGTCTGTATATATTGTGCAAGACCACAGGCGTCTGATAAGTAAGTGATAAAATAAGAACAATGTTCAAGACTCCGGAAAATAATTTGCTTCCAAGAACGCCCTCCAAATTTATAATAGAATTGATTGCGCGTAGATATAACTTAGTTGGTGTTAACAATTCGTATATACAATTTATTATATATGCGTATTTATGTTTACCTTTATTTATTATTTGTACTACTACATTTTAATTTTATCTCAAATATAAAAGTAAAGCGCAACAATCCAAAATAAATAGAGATGCTAAATGGAATAACTACATTCTTTTTAATTCTAAATCGTTATTTAATTAAATATTATAAAGATGTCAAAACCGACAAGAAATCAGAATAGCTCTTACATAATTATTAAAGCTAAGTTGATGAAATAAATTCATTGTTTTCGTTTTAATTTTGTGCTTTTTATTACATGTTTCTAGATTGATTTTATTTATAAAATCGTACGTGCAATTCTTATTAAAATAATATAGAGCTTCGATCTTTAACAGCTGCGATTCAAAACGAAAACCCATTATCCTCCTCTAATATTTCTATTTAAGAAAGTAAAACATCGTTAAAAATCACTATCTTGCTCTTTATGATCTCCGTCTATGATGTAATATTCCCAGAAGAATGACTATAAAGCTAAAAGTGATTTATTTGACCCCCAACTAAGTTTATTTAGTGTGTTTTTATGATTCAACTTTTCGTTAATGATTTCTACGTCTTATAATGTTACCAACATTTTTTTTTCTCCAATGCTTAATAATTAATTTACACGCTTCATCACGTTGGTTGGTAATTACATTTTCTACTTGACATGAGTCTGTTTTGTTTAAATGGTGTTTTCCTCTGTAACATTTACTTTTGGACGCGGGTCAAAAGGTTAGGGGCTGTAAATGAAGCTCCCTAGGATGGCTCCCTGGTAGCGACTAAGGTTATTTGTCAAGAATCTAGGATTTAGTATCAACACACCACCACACACCTCTCGTACCCTGACTCGTCTTGTGGTTTGGTCCGACGCCCTCGACCAAATTCCTGGGTTTCTTGCTTCAGGCTNAGCTCCCTAGGATGGCTCCCTGGTAGCGACTAAGGTTATTTGTCAAGAATCTAGGATTTAGTATCAACACACCACCACACACCTCTCGTACCCTGACTCGTCTTGTGGTTTGGTCCGACGCCCTCGACCAAATTCCTGGGTTTCTTGCTTCAGGCTTGGTATCTAAACCGTGGCGGTCGGTTACGAACCGCCTGCAAATACTCCTTTAAAACTAGCAGAAAGGACGTTAACCGCTCACAATAATTTTCAAATGCTTCTAAACGGCTTTAAGTACAGCAGTTCTTTTTCTCACTTTTTTTTCTCTGCAGACTTAAAATAACACTTGGTTGTTTTCTTTGAAGCTCTTGTATAACCATCATTGTCCTATGAATTGTAATTTTTTTTCTAAAACGATTTGCGAATGTGTCACGTGTCACGACCTGTTATATCATCTACTTGGAAAAGAATAAGATTTTGAAAATGCATATAAAATATAATAGATCTCAAAATACGGCCTTGCTGATGTGTAACTTCATCCAAGAAAAAAAGAACTTTTTTTGCGAAACTAGTAATTTCTGTTACATTATAGATTTCCTACAATAAATTGCAGAAGCACTACGACTTAATTTTTCCCTTGCGTTGTTGTCGCTGTACGGGATAATCATATTTTTCATTCAAACTTAGAGATAATTCAAATTTTCACATTTTATTTTTTATTTATTTAAAATAAAATACATAGGAAAATATACATTTTTTACAATAAATCTTATAACCAATTTGAGCCTTAGAACTAGCTTTGCTTACTGTCCGCATAAGCCTAAGCTTGAGCGCGGTACAGTTTTCACCTTTGGGAACATAGATGTACATTTATAGATAAGGATTCCTATGAGGACATGTCCACAGTCTACACGCACATAATATATTCCCAAGTTAATATAATATAAAATTTGACAATACTCCTATGCTAACCTAATTATTTCCTCACTATAATTAAGTTATTTATTTAATTTTTAAGGTATAAGATTTATACTTTATTGTAGGAAGAGATTCGTATTTGACCCTTAAAGAAGAAAATGTTAATAAATTGTGTTAATGAGGGCACATGCTTGAGCAATTTAGAAAAGCTAGCTTGAGGTGTGAAAAGTTAATGGTCAGATTATAGTTTGTGATTAATACTGTAAACTTCAAAATAAAGGGTTTGTGATAAATTATTTTATTATCTTATTAATTTTCTCGGTTAATTAAAGGGAATATACTTTTAAAAAAAATACTCTATCATCTTCTCAAATTTAAAGGAGCATATTATTTCTAAGTACATAATTATTTCCCTTACTTTTTATTTGGTCACTACTTTTCTTGTGCCACACGATCTGATTCGTTTCTAATTTTTTGAATATATTTTGTAATAATCTATTTAATAAATTCTTTCTGCAGACAATTTTTTTATTATTAGCCCCAAGGTTCTCAATACGAAAATTTGCGTGAAGTAAGAGTTTAATTGAAATATAAATTCTATAAATCATTATTTTGAAACATTTTTAATTAATTGAGCTGAGCGAAGCGAAGCTCTTATACTACACTTTGCGTTTTTTCTGATGCATACTCCTCCTGAACTGCTGAACCGATCTGCACAAAATTTGGCACGGTCATAGTGACTAACCACAGGAAGGTATAAATCTGAAATGGTCCAAATTGGTACACAGGGGTACGAGGTACGGGGTACAAAAGTTTCCTCCTGAATGGCTGAACCAATCCACACGAAATTTGGCACGGTTAATGTGACCAACCACAGGAAGGTATAAATCTGAAATGGTCCAAGTTGGTACACGGGGGTACGGGGTACAAAAGTTAAAATTGTATATGCCCTTTAAGATGAATGTCGTTGGAAAGCTCTTTAAGAGAACAGTTATTGTTGTATGTTAACTTTTGTCATTATTTTCATTTATTCTATTGGTAAAATAGGAAAAAATGAAAAAAATAAATAAATATGATTAAAATGCACGCTCAGCTCAATATTGCAAGCATTGCACACCTAGTTTATTATAAGGGTATATCAAACCCTTATTTTAAATTCAACAGAGTTAAAGTGGTTTTACTTTACCTTACTTTATTTTACCTTAGCTTGTTAGTGATTCTCTTGACAGTCAGATTTCTTTGAAATCGGATTCTCTTGACAGTCAGACTTCTTTGACAACAGATTCTCTTGACAGCCAGATTTCTCTGAAATCGGATTCTCTTGACAGTCAGACTTCTTTGACAACAGATTCTCTTGACAGCCAGATTTCTCTGAAATCGGATTCTCTTGACAGTCAGACTTCTTTGACAACAGATTCTCTTGACAGCCAGATTTCTCTGAAATCGGATTCTCTTGACAGTCAGACTTCTTTGACAACAGATTCTCTTGACAGCCAGATTTCTCTGAAATCGGATTCTCTTGACAGTCAGACTTCTTTGACAACAGATTCTCTTGACAGTCAGACTTCTTCGAACAGCAGATTCTCTTGACAGTCAGACTTCTTTGACAACAGATTCTCTTGACAGTCAGATTATCTTGACAGCCAAATTTCTTTGAAATCGAGTTCTCTTAACAGTCAGACTTCTTTGACAACAGATTCTCTTGACAGTAAGATTTCTTTGAAATTAAATTCTCTTGACATCTAGTCCACTAAATTCAATTATCAGTTAACCCGATGCAATTGCTAATACATTGTATTTAAATGTATTTATTGAGCTGTGGGACCATTTTATTCAACTTGTTTTACGAAAGTTGTATAGATAAGTAGATACTAAATTACACTCTTACTTGCCTGTTTTTTAATGTACTTTACGTTTTTCGATATTCTAAACCTGAACGATCCTTACGAAACGTACACCCGTCTCACTCACCTTGGCTTTATATTAACCAAAATATAATACTAAATATTTAAATATAATACTTTAATTTGGATACTTTTAGGTCGCCATTATAACAACGTAGGAATTTTAGGTTTTGTAATAGAATTTTGCAGGTTTTATTTTTATTTATTTATTGGAAATATTTTTTTATAGCTTTACCAGTTAATTTTGCAGCACTTATCATTTTCTTTTTTTTTAGCGAGTTTATGACTATCGAAAATGCGTATTTAATTTTATTCTTGCCGTGTAATTATATTATTTATATTTTAACACCTCAATTTATTCTTATGAAGAATTTATCTTATATTTTGTTATTTTTGATGTCCATGATATTGGAAGTGTTTATTTGTGAAAGATAATA
>KZ651181.1:852417-895378 GCA_001010745.2 Gerris buenoi | reverse complement strand
TTATTTTTTTTTTATTGCTCGTTTATTTTTTATTATATATTATTTTATTTATTTTTTTTTTTATACTCGATTTAAATCGACCTATTTACTGCTTTAAGAGAGAAGTTAGACTTCATAACCCAAATTTTAGTTACTGCCTGATGCTTAGCGCCTCATACTTGCTGGACAGACTGATGCATAGTTTGTTTCAATTGTTTATTCATTGACTAATTACAGGTCAATTTAGAGAAATTTATCTTTATTAAATATTCGGCAAAAAACATTTAATTATAAAAACACTGTGAAGATACTTTCCCAGTATGACAATTAACATGTATACTAAGAAAATTTGTCAGGTACATCAACTAATTTGTATTTTTCAAAAATATAAATTAGTCTCCCTACTACTACTTTTTTGCTTAAATATTTTAAGCAAAAAAGTGAAATTAATTCAAAATTGTTACTGATTAAATTACTTTTACTCGCTTTTTTAATTATTATTTTTTTTTTTTTCTATCGTTTGTTATGTCATCGTTTATAAATCATTTACAAGATTTAAATATGTCGTAACTTATAAAATAATTTCCGCTGGAGGAAGAAGAAGAAATAAAAAAAAAAGTTGCAAATAAACTTTCACTTGATTGATGGATGGAGAAAGTGTTTATTGGTTTATAAATTCACTGTATCGAGATCAGTTATAGGGCAAGCCTTCAGTTCAGTCAAGTCCATAGACGTATAATTACCCGCGCTGTTTTTAAATATGCCCTTGAAAATGAAAGAAGGAATATCTTTTTCTCTTTTAGACCTACAATATAATCAATTATGTTTCTCAAGAGACCAGTTTTGTGAAGATAACGAAAACGAAAGTATTTTTTTTTTTTTTCTGTATTAAATTGTAGAGAATTCCGATCCTTTTGGTCCGGTAGTCTTGTTATCCTGACTCTAATCTAGAAATACTACTGCACTTTTTTTTTTTTTCAACTACAACTTTTACGTAATACTTCAGATTTTATATTTATTATTCCGAAGTCTCATTATATTTTAACATAAACTTAAAGANAATTTTTTTTTTTTTTTTTTTTTTTTTAAAAATCCGTTTTGAATATTATATAATTTTAAGCTGCATTTAATGCAAGTTTAAAGTGAACGGTTTATTAAATTAAATAAATAACTAATAAATATACATATTTTTTAAATTAAATCAAGTTATAATTATTATTAACAATGGGAAATAAACAGAGAAAATCAGACTCCGGCACCGGGACTCGAACCACGGGCCTCTATATTACTGTTACAGTGCTCTAACCACTCTAACCGCTCTGTCTATTTCCTATTGTTAATAATAATTATAACTTGATTTAATTTAAAATGTAAACTCTCCGTAGTATGAATACTACCAAAAACTTAAAAAATGAATTATACATATTTTGTTTCAATATGTGTCTCGGACCACGGGTCATTTTTGACAATGAGCTATAATATTTTTTTTTTTCTTTGAAATTATATAATTATCAATATAATGTAACCAGTTGAACGGTTAATTTAAGCCCTATTAAGTGCTGAACCGTCCATCCTAAAGGGACTTTAACTTGTGTTGACCTGTAAGAAAATTTGATAATAAATAAATCATTTACTCTATAATTACTGTAATTATAACTATTGCATTACTATCCGGATGAGCTATATAAATGTGATGTCGCCAAAATTGGATTTTAAGATTTGAGAGGTCTACTGAGTTCAAAAAAAAGGTTTTTAAGAAATGTCTTTTTGTCGTCTGTGCAGAGACGCGTGGAGCGTAAACTACTGGACCGTTTGGTCCAGTAGTTTACAATTTGGTAGTTAGATATTTAGTACTTTAAAATTTGGCATGTTCATAAAAAATGGCGAAAATGAAAAAATAAATTATAGCTCCAAATTTAGTGGCGCTACCCCCAAATACTCTGAACAAATATTTCTCGAAAACAGTTTATTTTATTGTCCATTTAAATACAAATCGAACGATATAAGCCGTTTTATTTTTCCTAGGATATATCTAGTTTCCGAGGTATTGATAAAAATAAATCTGATTTTGTTAAAAATGGAAAACAAAAAAAACCCGGATTTGGGACAGACATTAGATAGTCTGTACATGTACATTGCCTCGGAACGATTTTTTGTTTTATAAATCAGTATTTTTTATTTTTTTGTTATCATTAGAAGTTGCTTCGAATTGACGTCCTTCTACTATTTAACACTTAAGAGATTAAGCGAAACATACTCTACTCTTAAGGTTTTATAAGAAAACATATTCGATTCTCCACTTAAAGTATTAAGTATTTTCTTATCATTTGAATGGCTAAAGGTTTTTTTAACGACGATGTTCTAAAATGAAAATCTAAATGGACGAAATCTCATATAACTCGGAAGAATGTCTGTTTATTTTGTCCAAAAGGCACGTCCAAATATTTAAGCTAGGTGGATTAGCTCGCTCACTATCTCGAGATTCTTGTGGATCCTCTGAATTTCATGACGGATCCCCAGCGTCAGGTGCCTGTTCTTGGGTGGTCCGACTGATTGCCTCCATCTCTTGCCTTGGAACTCTTTGATGGTATTCTTCTTGGTACCTTTATTACCTTTTTTCCTTTGTCAGTTTAATGATACCTCTTTTCGACCTGCCTCCTGGGCTCACTCGGACATATATACCAGAGGAATAAACTTTTTCAATTTTCTTATTTGCTCTATTAAGTTTATTTTTATTTTTATTAAGTATTTTATAATTTCATTGGTCTTGTATCATGTAAGATGTATTTAAGTTCACTTATGCAAATTTAGGTATAAAAAAATAAAAGTGATTTACCTGAAGTAAATGCGGTCGTTAGTTGTGGTACTGTATCCATGATCATATCACTTGTTTTAATATTATATTTTTACTTTATTATTTACAAAATCTTTTTACTACGTTTTTATTAGCTTGCTCTCTTGTTTGTTTGTCCAGTACAAATCTTGCAATCGATTTTTAATTAAATTCCCTTGTAGCTAGACATTTGAAACTTTTAGAATAGCTCAGAACACGATGACAATGCATTATCTTAATACTTTTTGACATGTTTCCGCAGAATTTAATTCGTTCTCAGCAAATTTTGCTGTATGGAAAGTAAGTTCGGAAAAAATCCTTAAGTTATTTTATTTGTTTTGACATGTCCCATATTTACAATCTTCATTTTGACGGGTTTCAAATTTATGATGTATGACAGAAAATTTAAAAACGTAGTATATAAAAATTTCTTTTTATCTTGCAATTATTATAATTTTTACTACGTTATTAGCTTGTTTTCTTGTTTGTCCAGTACAAATCTTACAATTGATTTTTAACTAACTTCCTGACTAAGTAGAAAGCTGAAACTTGCAGAGATACTGTATTTCCGATGACAATGCAATAATTAGTAAGTAGATTTACCAAATTATTACTATTAGTCGATAAATAACTGAATTTCTTAAATATTTAGGCGGCAAAATTTAAAATCAATTGTGAACAAAAACGACCAGTGACAGCTAAGGAAATCCACAAGGAAAATTTAAAAACGCAGTATAGAAAAAGTTCTTTTTATCTTGTACTATTATTTTTTATCATTAAAATTCCTTAAAAAATACTTAATATTGTTTTATTAATAGTAAAACAAATTGAAGGTAATTTTTGAACACATAACTCCGGTAATCCGGTAATAGTTTGCCTTTTGGCTTGAATAAATAAATCAAGTAATAAGGTGTTTAAAAGGTAATAATATCTATAAATATATGTGAGAATACTTGTTTGAGGTTTTTCAGAGCGATACTTGAATGAAACAATAAGCTCATATTACATTATTTAATAATGGTAATTTATTACTCAATCTAAGTTTATATGTACACAGTGGCAAAATAAATAAAAAGATCACGAATTAAGGGACTTAAATCATACTTAAAAACCAACAGCTTTAAAAAAAATCCTGATTTATTGGGTCACACTGGGCATCTTTAACGCACAGTCAAATCGTATGTAAATGAACAATAACTTACTGTATACTTATACCTGAAATAAAATACCGGTTGAGATATTTGCACAATGGCGTCCTTGAGTTACATCAACTTGCTTCAAAATATATCACATATCAAGTTGGAAGTTCTATTGCTTCATTTCTCTAAATCCTACACTTTATTTAATTTTTTTGTGCTATTTAAAGATTCTTTATTACGTTTTGGGTTAAGGCCAATTTTTTCTTGACCTGAGTTAATGAACCAAAACTTTTTTATCTCATCAAAACGACAACTAATTGACCTAGAATTAGTAAATATATTATTAGAGCGGATATTTATGTATTTATATATAGACTTCGCAATTTTAAAAGTTGGAATGAAATTTAATTTAGCGATAAATCGTTATTCTTAATTTATTTCTTACAGCTTGTGAAGCAAAAGAGAAGTCAATGATGAGCTGGCTTTATTTGTTATTAACACTAATTTATGGATTATGAGATAAAGTATAGTTGAAGATAATCAATTAGATTTTGACAAATAACTAGAATGGTCATTACAAGTTTAAAATTAAAAAGAATTTAAAGTATATATTGTATTAAAAACAATATAATATTAAACTTAAAAGTAGAATCTGTGTATTGTTGATCATTATTTGGCCTCTTACTATAATCTTTTCCGTTTTAAATTGTGAAGGAATATTTATTTTTATTTAACTTATCGCTTTAGAGTAAAGGCTCATTTCTTTTTATTTCTTAAAATAGTTATTTTACTCTATCTGTCTTTAAGAATATGGTTTTCTGTACTTACTATAGAGCAATTATTATCTGTCTTCAAGAAAAGTAAGTAAGTATTCTTTTTTGCCAATTCTAACTGTTCCGGTTTTTATATTAGCTTTCCAAAGGTAATGAAAGCCCATAGAAAAAAAGGTGGGAAGGTGTAGTCATCCCATAGAAAAAAATTATTTATGTCTTCGATTTCAAACATTTAAGACAGAAATCTGTTTTAGACATTAGGGATCATTTTTTGTTCTGTGTGCAGTCTGTCTGTCGCTCATTTTTTGCGTACCAACATATATTAAAAACTGCTTTATTTTATTGAAATTTTGATTGTTGTTCGTAATTAGCTCATTGTTGTTCCTATATAAAATTCAACCTTCTGCGCCCATTTGATTCTCTTTCACATAAGCAACAACAAACATACATGTATTTACACCTATATCTTCAAAAAGACTCATCTGATTTTTTATGAAATTTGTATGGTTTGTCAAAAATAGCTCCAGATTATAATTTCAACCGTATGAACTCTTTGAATTTTGCTTAATTGATACTCTAAAAACGGGGGAAAATTTAATACATTTGACAATGATAGGTTGTGAGAGCATAAAATCATTTAAGTATAAGAAATAGGACGCGAGGAAGCTATGTGCCACACTAATTTAATTTTTATTTGCAGACGACTTTAAGTTTGAAAATCATATTCATAATTACACTGATAATTTCCTTAGCTAGATTACGTCATCTAATGCTTTCTAATGATTGTTCACTTAAACATCACCAAATAATTTGCCGCTTGATTAGACACTCCTAACTCCTAGAACCTATTTCACACTTCTTGCTGGAGATTAGATAATTATCCATGGTCTGCTTGCCGTAACAGTTTTTTAATGTGTTTGTCAATATAATTTTTAACTGTCTTGTAGGATCTTAGTTGTAACTGGCGAGAGGTCGACAGCGTTAGATAATTGTTTGACTGACTTGTTAACAACTCTTTTGATTTCGTTCACGCTGCTATTTCTGAACTGGATTTTGTCATTTTGATTACTTGCGTCGTGGTTACTTTTTGTTGTCTACTAGAGCCGCATAAAGAAATGCTATTTGAATTATTAGAATTAGATGAGGATCTAATGACTTATTGTTTTGTCTCCAATTATAACATATATTTTTATAGCATCCACTCTTTTGCATGATTATTATGGCGTTTCTGTAATTGTTTCTCTTCGCTAATTATATAATGAAATTTGTCAGTCATGTTATGAAATACTTTATAAAACTATTAATTCTAAATAATAAAAGAAATAAGCTAACTAAATAAGGAAATCTAATTCTCTGATTATATTTATTTCAGTGCGTTTTCTAGTAATCTTATTCATATTCAGTTTAGCGTCTCGCATTTACTTCAATATTTTAATGGTTTGGTGTGTTTTAGCAATTATATAACGTAGAATTTAATTTTCGCTTAAATTCTGAGGATTCCTATGCTCGATTTGGACTGCACCGGAACAATTATGTTCTTTATAGAAGATAGAAACAAAATTTCTGCATTATATAATGCTTAAAGATTTACTCCCTGACTCCTCTTCCAATCATCTAACCGAGTTGAAACTTGGCACATAGACTGCACCATTACAAAAACAACATATAAATTGATCAATTTATTTATTAACAAATTTAATTACCAACGACTCATCGAACCAAAATGCATTAATACAAAGGATTCATAATAAAATCCTTGTTTTTATGGACTACTCTTTTTATATATATTTATTTATTACAATCGCGTTTTTATTTATTTATTTTTTTTTCAAATTTCTCATATTAGATCTGAGAGAACAAAATTGATCGAAGACAGTTTAGAGAAAAATATTCTCGAATACAAATTTTTATTGTGATAGATTTTATTATAATTTTTTATAAATTACGACTTTGCATTGATTCTTCTTGATGGATTCTTTCGTAACATCTGTACGCTGTGGCAACGCTAACCTTTGTGCATATTGTCTGTATAAACTCTTTCAATGTCTTAGTACAACTTTGAATTCAGTGGATCTATAACATTAAAAATTTTCCTGAAATTTATATATCGAACTTAAAATATTGAGCTTTATATTTTTACCTATGAATAAGAGGTTTTTTTTTTTGGTTTTTTTTACAAATATGTTATCGACAAAGGTAGCAGGTCATTGCAGGTTGGAGTGAACAGTTCGTTTATACTATTACTAGCCGTTATGCCCGTGAAAACGGGCAGAATAAAATATAGTCAAAAAAGAGATAGTTATAATTAAAATATTTAAGTAGATATATTATACTGTTTAAATAGAAAGTTTTATGCCCTACGAATCATTACATAGACATAGCTCAGCCTGTAGAGTTCGAGGCTTAGGCGCTGGAGGTCACTGGTTCAATCCCAGCTTATGGCTCATCAATTTTTAACGTTATAAATCATTTAGAGGTGAGTCGTTCCCCGTCGCCGTTGCCGTCGGGACTCTACTTGATTATATAAAGGATTATTACAATTATTGGTGTCTTAAAATTTCTCTGCTTATGGGGAACAAAAACCAAGCAGAATATTGTTGTTGGTGTTTGTTAATTTCAGAGAGAACGGCCTAAATCTCTCAGACTTGGACACTTTCATTCTCACAGAGTTTTTTATTCCCTTTAACGTTGTAAAAATATAAAACTTATCGTCGTGTTATAATCGGTCACTAAGCAACAATAACATAAATAATGGACCAGTTTCTACTTCATTACTTCACCGGTGGTTTTTGCCTTTTTTTCTTGATTGAAACTGAACAAGATAACAACTTCTTACTACTGAAATAATTACTAGCTTCTAAGCTGTACATTTACTAGTATATTATTAAACACCTACACTAGTATAATTAAATGGTTTAGTACTTGATTGAAATTTTTCAATAATACTTGTTTCTACTAAAAAAAACAAAAAAAAAAAAAAAAAAAAAAAAAAAAAAAAAAAAAAAAAAAAAAAAAAAAAAAAAAAACGAATATTTCTACTTAAAACATTTTTTTTTAAATTTGTATGTATATTAAACCATAATATTGTAGAATTTCCTCACTTATAATCTTGTCTAAACTAGTTCAACTTACTCTGAACCACACACACAGTTTGTTATCTTAATGTAGATGTCCTATAATTTATTTTATGTAATTGAGTATTTGGCATATATTAAAATGTGTGTATTCATTAATACTAAATGGTTGATTGTGACTTACTTATTGTGATTAACTGATATCAATATAAATAATATGTATTATAATGATCATTAATACTCTTTTTAATACTGATAAAATATCGCCTGGAAGATGTGTAATGTACTAAAAATCTCTTTTTTATCTACTAGTAATTATGTTATCAAGTGGGATAGGAAAATATTGTAAAACGAAGCTAATTAATCAAAATATTAGTACTTATAATTATGAATTTCTTAACACTATATTGTTGAGAAATATAAGCAGTAAATATTTTGATTATGTATAGATTTATGTTGAGTTTTTGTTATATAATATTTGTCAGACTTATTAATTTGAGTTGCCAGATGATTTTGAGTGTTCTCAGAAGAAGTTCTTTGCCTTTTTTCACACCTGTGTTAATAGCCGTCGGCAGTATATCACGGTGAGAGACTAATCTCCTGGACGTTACCGCTAGCTTGCCCGGGCTCCCTCTTGTTCGCTTGAGGTGGTTATTGCCCCCGCGTTAATTGTCTTCCCATTATAAGACTCTTCCGTCTACCATCTATCTCCTTCCATCCCATTCTTAAGGCCCGTCACTGTGTAATTCCCTTCTAGAAAAAAATACCGGTTGATGTAACTCTACGGTTATTTTAAAATAGCGACATTTGTATTGAAGTTTTTAAGAAAAGGATTTTTTTAGGAAAATTCAATATCTTACAAATAAAAACAATACGGTCACTATTATTGATATTGATAAAATATCAATTCTTTCAGATAAGATATTGAAATATTACTGTATATAACACGTTTCAGGCGTCCCTGGACAAAATGAATTTATTAGCCTGGTCTATCCTTCTATTCGCCCTTGACCTTTATCCTAAAGTCTAGAAAGATTTATTGAATAAATGTTATTATGCAAAGCTAGAATCTGGAAAACAGTTTAACATTATTAGATGAACTTATCGAATTTCTATTTTATCTGTTTTTGTTGTATTCTAATCTTATATTTTAAAAATTATATTTACTGCATTATTTTTATGTCCTGATAAACTCAACATTATTTTGTTATAGGACAAGTGGCTCGGCCACTTTATCTACTGAATGTAAACATTGTAAACATGTCATGCTTCCTGTATTCGAACCATAACCAGATATGTCGGTGTTTGTACTTTAATTTTAGATAAGTTAAGAATACGCTCATTACTGGGCTAATCCAACCCACCTTCCCTTTTATTATATTCATGTATTCACATAGTGATGTATAACAACTTGAAATTATTAAAGTTCGATATTTTAAATCATTTTTGTGCGCAAACTTAAAAATGTTGAGTAAAATTGAGTAACATTTTTAAAAACTTATTTATTTTTTTTTTTTTTTACTGATTAGGTATACTTCTAGACCACTTATAGAGACTCGCCGTTTTTTGAGTTTGGTCGGAAATAAGCCCAATCCGACTGGAAAAATCCGAAAAGTTAAACATAATATATTTACCCCCCTTAAAATATTAAAGATGACGGATGTAACTTTAAAGTTTATTGCGGCTAAACGGTAAGCCGTAGCGACAAGCAGATTGCACCAGTTGTAACTGATGTAAAAAATGTACAACTTTGGTTCCACGACTTTTTGTCATATTTTCATCGTTTCTACCTTAAATAGAGTTACATTTTATTTTATTTTTTTTTGAAATGTTTACTTTGTGCTCTTATGGCGTCCGCAATTGTTGACCGATACAATTTCTGATTGGGATGCTTAAACCTCTCCTAATACTCTTTAAATCGAGTATTTATAATTTTATTGATATTTCCTAGAACTAGAGTTATTAAATATTTACTGGTTCACCTGCCTTATTGAGAAGAGGCTGGTAATTAAATTAATGCAACAATGGTTGATGATTGTTCTATGACTACCAGTGTAATTGGTTTTGACTGCGTTTATTTTCTCATTTATTTTATCTTTTATTTAGCATTGTTATTTAATATACTATATTAATTAGTTTCGATTGGCATGTTTTTCTATGTAGGTACATATTTAATTAAATAGACTCCAAACTACCATTTGAAGAGTATTATAATAGTCTTAGTAATGGTGTGAGTGATGTATAGTACTCGTATATTCTTGATTCTATTCCTAGAAGGCTTGGAAACAAAACTATTTGGGCATTTTATTTAATTGCTAGGCCTACGAGATAATTGGAAACATAGACACTATAAAATATGTATAGTATAATGGTTGATACATTATTAGTATTTATAAGGTTGAGTCGATCGTTAGATTTATTTTGCCAGTACATATGTGTTTTTTATACAAGCTTTTATTTTACTTGCAATGTTTGTATGTATGTTCGGGTCAAATCTTGCAACTGAAAAGTGCAAATCTCTGAACTTTTAAATCAGTTATCCTCAACCGATTAAAATTTTTATTACATGCTTAGTTTTGATGACAATGCATGGTACATGGACAATGCATGGTTAGCTAAGTGACGTCATACTAAATCCAATATGGCTGACAGCCCAAGCCCAAGATGGCGGACTAGTTATTTTTTTAAGTACGCCAATGATATGGATATCAAATGAAAGGGTTTGCTGAGAAAAATTCGAAAAATAACATCCCTTCTAAATCCAATGTGGTGAATGATCCAAGAAAAAGGCTTGGTTTTAATTTTTTCATTTTTTTTTATTAATTTATTTTTTTTTCTAATAATCTTAGTTTGTACAAATAATGAAATTGAAAGTTGGAAATGTTGAGTAATATTATCGAGCTTGATATTGTAACTTGCACTTAGTTTTTAAGTAATTCTTAATCTTAGTTTTGAAGTAATTGTTAAGTATTGTTGTTGTTGATGTTAGATGCAGTTTGATAACAGAGTTGTTGTGTTTTGGGAGGAGAGTAGGGGGGTTTTCAGTTACAGACAGACTTGGTTACATTATCTGTGAAGATTTGAGGCTTCCCTTATTGTACTTGCGGTGGTTTCGGTTGAAGTTAGAGACGATTCTTTTACTGTAAGTTTAAGACTAGACGGTGTAGAATACTTGATCACAGACTTGTTAAGAAGCCGTAGAAATCTATATTCTCAACTAATTATCGCCCGCATAACTTCATCTTATTGCTTCCTTGCACAATATTATAACTTAACTCTTTTCCCTTGAACAACACGAAACTTGTCTTAGATTCTTATTCAACTACTTTCGCATTCTACTCTTTTACTTCCTTATTACAATACAATATTCACCTTAACTTTCTAATTATTTATTGATTTATTTTATGTTCTGTTGTACATTTATTTATTTATTTTTTAATTGACATATATAAGTTGTAGGATAAGTTAGTAAAAAATGTATGGGTTGGAATATGTATATAAATTATCAAAAAGGATCGAGAAAAAAGTTAATCATGTTAAAAGTTGTCATTATTATAAAGATAGTAAATTTAAACCCCAATTTATTATTAAATAATTTATTTATTTGTTTTGCTTGGTGTGGGACTGTTAAATATTTATATAAAAATATTATTACTTATTTCATTTCGGTTTCTATTTGAGGTGGTCTTATTTATTTTTATAAAATATCACGGAAACTAGCAATTTTCCCTGTATTACGAGTTTTATAGTTAAATTGGTAATATAGACTACTTATTAGAATTTGAAATTAAAATCGTTAAACCCGTTTTCAAGGGTTATTTTTATTCTTAATTAGAACTAGAAATGTTAATAAAAATCAACACCGCAGTATTGCCACTACAATTTTTGTATTAACCTAATGATTTACAAACGCGTTTCGACATTCTATATGATCTTCAGTGTTGTATAATAGCATTGGGACAGTAAAGAACTTACTCAAACAACCAATCTTTTCTTATTTTTTTCTCACAATGCTTTTTGGGTGCTGCATTATTCCACCCCTAATTAATTTCTTATTTCTTCTGGTGTTATGATTATTATAAAAACATTCGGCTGAACTCTAGGAGATGATACGGTCGAGAATCGTTTGGTGGAACAATTTTGCTTGATTTATAAATTTAGAAGATTTACATTTGAGAAATTATATTTATATAATTTGTCTCGTATTCTTCAGTTTTATCAAACATTCAACGAATTTCATCGAAATGCGGATCAATATTTTAAGTTTCACACATCTCCACTGCACAGACTACTTAACGAGTGACCCTGTCGACGCACAAACATTTAAAAAACTTTTTTTTGCGGATAACTTGATCAAAATTACAATTTTTTTTTTTTTTTTTTTTTTTTTTTTTTTTTTTTTTTTTTTTTTTTTTTTTTTTTNTAATACTAATTTTTTGCATTTATTACCAAGTTATTTATTTATTTATTTTTTTCTTTGGGTTTTTAGTCCCGTTCGACTGCACAATGGGTCATTACAGGACGGGGGGTTATCCGACCACTTTACTCATCTACTCGATGAGATCATCAGTGTGAAACATGTCTTCCCCCTCCGGGATTCGAACTCACGTCGGGTTTCAGACCTTGGTTTCAGAGCCGAGGATGGTAACCACTCGGCCACGCCGGCCCCATTACAATTAATTAATTAACATTACCAAGTTATTATTACTATTATTAAATGTAAGCCACAAGATTGAAACTGGATAACCGCATTGGGATAAAGAACGGCTTAGAGTATAAATTATACTCGAAAGTCGTCATAGACAATGACGTGATAATATTTTTAAAAAAATTTTAAACTGTATTATACATAAATAGCTGGATTCCCCTGTTACGGAGTTTGATTTGTTTAAATTATTTTGTATATTTTTAATTTGATGGGTTTATACGCTACCATCAACAAAGATTAAATTTATTTTATTAGCGGTAATATCTGATCTGGTACTATCTGATCGGAGCGGAGCGGTAATATCTGAGATGGCACATAATTTCTTAAATCTCTCCCCTTTTGCTACAAAAAAAATCCCTACACCTTGGATAAGTAATTTTCCAAAATCCCTAATTAATATTTGATTTCCGACTACTGGAAAAATATTTTTAAAATTTAACTTTCCGGGAAAGGCAAAAAGAAAGTAAATATTCCCTCTATTTTTCCCGTGAATAAATAATCAGCAATACCTATATCATATATGTAGCATTAAATAGATCTTATTTACATATTACATTTAATCCCATATACGTAGAATAAGTATTAAGACAAGAGGAATTGTTCCAGCCTTTTAGAAATGAGCCCATGAACCCTTAAACAAATTTTAAATATGTATTCTCGCTATTAATTATTGTTTATAATAATAATGTATAAATATAATTAACTGGATATTTTATATTTCCTTCTTTGAACAAAATCGCTAAAAATAAATTGCCCTTGGATATACGACTATGGATAAGAAGGACATTCAGCGTTGCTGTTATCAGCAGAAAATATGTTCGCTATATTTAACAATTTGATTTGCAAAATTGATGATTAAATACTGATATGAAACATGTCTATCAATGTCATCCAGCATTTTGTTTAGGAATGTAGAATTTTATATAGATAATTTATCTGTGAAAACCCAAGATTTTTAACTTATTTTATATATAGAGATAATTTATGATAATATTTTAATTTTTTCCTTACATATTGTTTGATGTGCAAGGCTCTTACATAAAGATATATGTACATAGAATATTTTTTTCTTCTACTTAAATAATGAATTTTAGTACCAACATGGTTGGCTTGACATTTAAATGTTACGTGAAATACATACTGTAATTTTAATTTTATCCCTAAAAAATAAATTTGATCTCTTCTTTATTAAGTTTAGAATAACGTGGGATCTTTGCAATTTGTCGGCTATAGTAAAATTATAGGAGTAACTCAAATCAAAAGAGATATTGGTATTATTTTATTAAAATCAAAATAGGTAATATATAATAGAGGCAGATTTAATCTTTTTGTTGAATATCAGCAAAACCCAGTAAGCATAAATATTTTACTTGGTTTAATTTCTAAATATTTTCGTGGTGGATACGAAAAATTCACACAATTTAAAACACAACGAAACCGCTCTCTAATTAAGTATCGTTTGCTTTATCCACATAACATATTCACGTTGAAAAGGGAATAATAATAAGGAAAGCAAGCCGAAATAGTCTCCTAATTATTTGATTTGTTTGGTACAAGTTACTGATTGATTTGGTTTTGTGGTTTCAGATGACGTGTTCGAGTATGTGTGGTGAAGGCTGAGTTGGTAGACGCCGCTCTTCGCTTCTTGCTTCCTCCTGATCACAATACAGGTAATATTTCATTCTAAATGTACAAACTGTAGAATTAAGCATTGTGTCTTGCTTCCTCCTGATCACAATACAGGTAATATTTCATTCTAAATGTACAAACTGTAGAATTAAGCATTGTGTCTTGCTTCCTCCTGATCACAATACAGGTAATATTTCATTCTAAATGTACAAACTGTAGAATTAAGCATTGTGTCTTGCTTCCTCCNAAAAATAAATAAATAAATAATAGGTTAATGCTGTAGTAAAAATAACTATGGATGTTGCTCGTTTTTTCTTGTTTAATTTGATTATTACTGATATCGTCATTATGAATACGCCTCTTCATATACTAATTGTACTGTTGACCATATTTACCAACGACCATGTAATAATGAATGGAGAAGAATTAAATAAGGTTTTCTCCATTATTTCTAAAATTAACTTACATTCTTTGATACTTATTTCAACATTTTCTTAATGAATTATTTGAATTGACGTTAAATTAGACCATTTAATTCTTTATTATAAGAAACTAATTTTGCAGTACTCTTGCTGCAGTTGCTGTAAGAATTCACCACTATAACAGAAGAATTCATATTTGATGGTTTTTGAAACTGATAGTTATGTATTATGATTCTCTTTTTACAAGATTATGACGCTAGCTGAGAGGTTTACGTAGCAGCATCTTTTGTCCTTGGCTGGGCCTAGTGTAATGACAGGTGTTATTAGGAACATGTCATGGTCCACTGGTTAACTGGAAGTTCTACTTGTTTAGTTTTGAACCATACTGCCAGGTTGTGCAGCCTTGATCAGGTATCTTACCTGCCACTAGTCTTCAGACTCAAAGAGAATCCTTTTTATGTTGTTGATCATATCATCTACCATATGCCACACACTGTCTTTATCAGATCTGTCGCCTCCTGATGCTTTATCTCTTGAGAGAATCAACCAACTTCAGTTTTTAGGATAAAATTTAACCTTTGAACGGTTTGTCTAAGTTTAGGTATCTCTGCAGATTGAGACTATTTCCAGTCTGACATCTCTTTAGCTTTATGTCCGCCTTTGCGCCTTAATACTTTTCAATTACTTATTGAACACACTAGATTAGATCATTCTACACTTAAGGATGATACTCTGTAAATGTTTGATGATACTAATATCATTACGACAACTTACTTATAGTGCCAATATTAATGTGGGGGTTGATGTAGCGTATCCGTGGCATCATGTATGTATAGAAGTGAAAAAAACTGACTCAGGTAATTAGTCTTTTTTCTAGATTGATCAAAAATGACCAAAAGTTTACTCTTTATACATTTTGCATCTTCAGTCCTCTATTTTGAGACACAGCTGTATACTGGACGATTTTGCGAATCTTGGGCGTATGTATCTGCCGTATGTTGTAGCGAATCTGATTTTTCGAGAGAGTATGAAATGAAAAAGTATACATAAATAATGCAATTTTTATCAATATACAGGAGACACTTAAATTATTAATGCATTATATTTGTCGGTTTTTCTATTCCTATACGTGATGCCCTAGATACTACATCAACCCTTTGAAGTTTTATTTTCTGTGAATAATTTTAGAACAACAACTAATTAGGTAATTAATTAAAATTAGTTAAAAAATTTCTAAAAAGTTGTACAACCCTCCAATAACAAAGGTAGAATTTAAATAAGTAACAAGTTATCATTTTTGTAATCATTAAAAAACTATTTTTACCAAAATAATTTCGTTTGATCTATTTTCAGAGACTATGTATAAGGGAAAAACAACCTTAAAATAGTTAGAGCTTTAAAAATAGGAAAACAAACAAAGAGTGGATGAAACTAAACACAATAGAAAAAGTAAATTATTGAGGAATTGACCAGGAATTTGAATAAGGAATAAATAATTTAATAAGTATTATACTCTTATATTATATAAAAATATATAGTTTGTATAAATAGTAAAATATATGGTATGATATAATAAATAATTTCTTTATAAGTATTATGTTTTATATAATATAATGTGTGTGTATGACGAGTTTGTTTTAAAAAATCAACAATTCTAGATTGAAATTTACATCAACTAAAAGAAAATTTTACAAATGATAAAAATTATTGCTATAAGGTCTTGAGGGCAAATTTAGCGGCAAGTACTAGTACATATTCGAGGATGGGGGAAGATTCCATAATATGCACAAATGCAATAAAGTGGCTCGGGGGTTTTCGAGGAACCCACTCTTTTCTTGGATGATTTATTAATCCTCACTTGAACATACCTTATACCACGTGGTGTGTTAAACTTGGTTTTTTTGTGTAAGCTGAGTTGTATGTTTTTATGCTAAATTGTACGTTGGTCATTGGTCATTCAGTTTCACAAAATGTTTTAGTAAGTGTCATAAATAATTTGTAAGAAATTAATTTTATTTTATTTTAAGTACTATAAAAAATTATCACGATTTGATCTAAAAGCTTAATTAAACTTATTCATTGCCTATCTAGAATAAAGAATGATGGATATATTTCAATCCCTTATTTAATCAGTAGACATTTATAATTTCCTGTCTTCTTTTAACCTTGAGTGCCATTATCATTATGTATTTATAGTAAAACACTCCTCGGATTTCATTATTTTTCTTAATAAAATAAATCATTTAAATGAAGTCAGGAAAAGAGGAAGCCAAGAAGCCAGAAGCCCTTCAAATTCTACTAGAACGTAACTCAGCCTGTGTCTTTGAAAAACAATATTCATTAGACCTTACCACTGCCAAAAAAAAACATTAGTTACTCATCTGTGTTTATAGTTTTGTTTTGTATAAGAATTAAATTACCACTAAAGTCTTGGAAAGTTATCTTGCAAATTATTCTCAGGTTACTAAATTCTTGTAAGTTTCTATTGCTTTTAGTTACTAAGGCTTCATTCGTGTTGGTCCTAATACTATAATTGGCCAGGAATATCAACATGTGAGCTGTGTAGACACATTTGTATCCGAATATAAGCAATAGTTTCTTCAATTGGGAGTATTGTATCACAATTTTGTCATTGGTTATTCAGTTCCAAAATATATTTTAGTTATTAACTGTTCAACTGGTAATCCTTCCATCTTTTACTATTGTAGGGTTTTGTTTCTTCCGTTATCTTGTGATATCTTGTCGAAAATGTTGTAAAATAACTTATATTTTTTTGTGAGCCTCGTGAGGAAGTTCTATGAGAGGTCTTCTGTTCATGGTCGTTTTAACTGGTTAGTATATTGTTGAAGCTAGCCGCAAGTCTATTTTGTGTGTGTGTGCCCAGATCGGAGGGTAGACTTAACTCTATAACATTTTTATTTTAATGCTATTGGAAATAGACTACGAAGTAGAATAGAAAAATAAAGACTAGAGAAGACGATATCTAAGCATAGTGTGCATAGACCAAACCAATGTAAGTATCTAAATTCCGCGATGCTTGGAAAAATCTTTGGCGTTTCTTAACATCTATTGGTAGCAGAGGACCATGAATAAGTAGTAAGTAATTAGAGCTTTTCACTATTCTTTAAGAGCCCACTAATATTATTGTTCTATCCTGTTTTAATCCTTCTTTTCCTTCTAAAATCCTGATATCTTTAGAAAACAATCTGATCCTGATATTGCATTCTTCTGGATATACTGTTCATCTTAATATTTGAAATTTACTTAAGTAATGTGAAGGGTTTTACGGCTCCATCTTGTTATGTCTCCTTCTTGTTATGTCTCCTTGTGTTGCTCTGAGATGTTATTGTTTGTTGCTATAAATTATTATTTTTTAATCCATTTCTATCTCGTTGTAATTTACTCACAAAAATTTAAAAAACTTTAATTTTGTTTTGCGCTTTTCATTCAAACTCTGAAATGATACTATATTGGAAGTAACAGATTTACGTAATGTGATCGCAATCTCCTTCTATTTTATATGTATTTTTATTGAGTGTGAAAATAACAAACTATAAAGAGCTAGCTATGAATGAATACAACATATTTTCGACTAGATTAATTGAAAAATTACTTCTAAATTGTTTCGATACACAAAAGTGTATTAATTGAATCCTTTTACGATTGATTTTACAATAATTTTGTCCAAAACTAATCAATTTTAATTTTGGAAATAATTCTATTAATAATATGTTTGGTAGTTTTTTAATTACATATATTTATTGCCTTGATGTTTTGAGTCGAAGAAGCATGAAAAGAATTTGTATGAAATAGAGAGGAACCCGTTTATATAGGATCCAGTGGCATTCTTGTTGTTCTATTGTGAAGCGAAATGATGCGGGCGGCACCTAACTCCCAGTCTGTATCGAGGCTTTACACTCTCTCAATTTATTCACTCTTCTAGTCCGGATTATGGAAGTGAGAATATGTTTTATTCTTCTTTTGGTCGTATGGCGCCACCTCTTCTTGGCAAATATTTTCTTTCAGCGACATATTTTCTTTTGTCAATAAAAGTCTTCTTTTAAGAGCGATTGCTACTCCACCTCTTAGAGCAAGACAGATACCGCCAGGATCGGTTCAAACGCCTTATTACAGTTACTCTTATTGAGACGTTTGAATGACATCAAAGTCAAACTGATATAGCAAAACTGAAGAAATAGCAAGTAAATAATAGCACAACTGTCAAAAATTAAGTTATTCGAACACAAGATGTCTGTCTGTGTGTTGCGCATAACTCCCAGTTTTTAAGCTAAGGAGTTGAAACTTTGTAACTTGGTACAGTCAGTCCAGTAGGTAGCGTGCAAAAAATTTCTAACATCAAGCTAGAATTTTTGTTTCAAGTTGATCTTTTAGTGCATTTTAAGGATATGTGGTCGGCTAAGTTCAGGTTCGGGACATAGCTAGGCGCTAGGCTATAGGCATTTAGTGGAGAGCGGCCATGTCCATTCCTTTATGGTGGACAATGTGAATTTCGTGATCCTGATGAGTACAAAATTAGTTATTAGACCGAAAATCAAGGTGATGTTAGTTATATAGTTATTTTAGTCGCTTGAAATGTTAGTTATTCAAATGTTACTCCAAATCAAAGTGGTCACCTATCAAGTGACAAAATAACATCAACTTGATTCTGAGTCTACTAACTAATTTTGTAGTCAAGATCATAAAAATCAAATTGTTCACCATAATTGGTGAGACATGGCCGCTATCCATCGTTTTTTTTTTTGTTTGTTTTTTTCAAATTCCTATTGCCTGTGTATGTCCCGCAGACGCATTTAGCCGACCACATATCCTTAAACAGCACCACAAGATCAACTTGTACACAAAATTCTTGCTTGATGTTTTCAGACACTTTTTTGCACCCTATCTTTTAGACTATTAATGTAGTTGTGCTGCCCGAAAAATCAAAAATTAGGGACGCCCATTTTTCAGAGTCAACTAAAATTTCAAAAATTCGTACAATATTTGCGCTGAAAAAGCAACATAAATAAGACGCCATTAAATAAGACAACCTTAAGACAAACATTTTCACCTAATTTCTTTTTGATATAGATGCCACAATTTTGGAAAATATTGACTTTTGAACTTTGAGAATTTAACGCTACACAATTTCCTAAATATTTCGCCGATTGATCTGAAATTCTTACCAATGATACATTTCTATAAGATAAATAAGTGCTTCATACTTTACCTTAATATCTGCCGCCATATTGAAAATATCGACTTTTGATTTTTATATAGGAAAGTTTGTTTACATTTTTTAAATATCTCATTTAAATATAATACGTCCAAACAAAATTATAATTCACATAATAAAATATCTGTTATCATTTACAAGTTTATGTTTGGTGGTGAAAAGTTCCGTGACGTCCGGTGACCGATATCTTAGCTTTTTTTCATAATCTTAAAAAAAAAGTCTCTGTGCCATATGGTCCTGTGTACCTTGTTGATGAAGACAATCCTTTTATAGATGTCATGACTTTCTCTCTCCTCTTCAAACCGTGTCTTTTTTTTTAGATTCTCAACAACTGTGCACGAAACAAACTAGAAATCTAGAAAGTCAATGTATAAGTAAGGATTCGACGTGATCTCTGAGAATTCAGACTCTCTGTAGATTCTTCAAATGATCCTTTCCATCTTAACTTAGAAAATAAACGGATAGCGATATCTTGAAAGCATCTTTAGAATATACGTCTTCCCAAAAATAATTTTTGAACAAGGTAGTAATTTGTTGCATTAGTTATAAGTTATGAGAAACTTATTGAATCTCAACTTCTTACCATGATTTTCCTTCTTCATGTACCTATGATTATTATTATTATTAAATATTGGACATCTTTTGAATAGTTTAACATCATTCTTTTTATCATAAGTGAACTTCTCTTCAAGTTTTTTTTTTTTTATTCAACGCTGGATGCAAATAATCTATTAAGATTACGGCAAACCTCACCGACGATGAGGTGCCTAACTTTCCAGTTAGGCATCGTCAAATTCCTCCACGTCTCAATGTGGGCACCATTTATTTCAGATGATTTGTAGCCAGGGTGTTTTCAAAATCCCTACATTAAATGGTTTATGGTCATAGCAGATTAGATAATTCAATGGCCTTTTTTTCCATCAGTGAACTATATTGCTTTCATTCCATTTCTGGTTTTCCTTTTGACATTTCTTTACAGATGCGGTCTGGGTATTACTTAGACTAATTTTATTTTACCCTTAAAACTAAGATTCTCTTCAAATCTAATTGTGTAGCCATGGTTGTTACATTAGAACTTTTTTGTTGATGCGTATTTCCCAGAACGATGTTACGAGGTTGTCTGCTGTCTATTCTTAAGACATACTATATGCCTAATTCATGTAATGAAGACTTTTTTAAATTCTTTTCGCATTCTCTAGATGGAGCTAGACCACGTAGCATTGAAGGCATCCTGTTCCATCCGTATATGTGTCATTCTCTAATTCCAATAAATGTTAGTATTTTTATTATTACAAATAATACCATCTATTACATGGCTTTTTATTTATACATTTGTATATAGAGCCTTAGACCTTGTACATTGTAAATGGAGAAACTTATTATCACTCGTAACTGACTAGTGACTAGTTAGAATTGAGGGATTCTTCAAAATAAGAATTCATTGATTTAATTTTTTTCACATTAATATGGTTCGGTTCAACATAAGTCTACACGTACAGTTAATAAGGCAATATCTCATTATACTAATTAACCTGTAAACTAGTAACAAACAGGTCGGGTTTTAAAAAATCATAATAGTTAAATAAATCAAGGAGCTCAATTATAGTGTTGATAAACTAGATATTCAAAGCCTATTGCAAAAAAAAAGTTTTTTCCAATAAATACTTGCCCTAAGTCTAAATCCGTGTTCCCACGGCCTGTGGCTTGGCAAGCCTGGTCTGAAGTTTGTCAGACCACACGCTATGTGAACGCGAAGACTCGTTATTACTCGGGGTGGGTCGGGTTGGCTCGTCCTTTCTCGTGTGGAGTCGGTGCTTCGGTACCACCCTCCAACATCAAATCAAATCCTTTGGGCTTGAAGAATGATAAGCCTGTATTGCTCGAGCACCCGTTCTCAGTATCATTTGTGGTTTGTTGCAGTTCGTTATCTAAACACACTGACATCACTGACCTATCTAGCTTAGCTCTTTCGACTTGTGGCCGTTCGAGACCCGCCAAGCCACGAGCCTTTCCGCGCCATTGGAACGTCGGAGGTCAGAATACGACAGACCCCAAGTCTTTGAGGGTTCGCGAAGCCTCAGGCCGTGGGACCAAGACAGTAGAAATTAATGCGATGTATAGACAGTAATTTCTGCCACGATTTCCTGTCTCCCGAAAATTCAATTCAGAGAGTTTCCACACAAAGTTTATCATTGAGGCATTCAAGCATTACAACCATATCATCAAAGTTATCTGTATTTTACCCAGTGAAGCTTGCTTTTTTAACCATTAACTAAACTTAATAACTAGGTGTGCGATGCTTGCAATATTGAGCTGAGCGTGCATTTTAATCATATTTATTTATTTTTTTCATTTTTCCTATTTTAGCAATAGAATGACCCCTCATAAATGAGAATATGACAAAAGTTAACATATACAACAATAACTGTACTCTTAAAGAGCTTTCCTACGACATGCATCTTGAAGGGCATATACTATTTTAACTTTTGTACCCCGTACCCCCATGTACCAACTTGGACCATTTCAGATTTATATCTTGCTGCGGGTTGGTCACTATGACCATGAATCTTGAGCGGATAGGCTCAGCCGTTCAGGAGTCAGGAGAAAACTTTTGTACTTCGTACCCCGTACTCCTGTGTACCAATTTGGACCATTTCAGATTTATGCATTCCTGTGGTTGGTCACATTAACCGTGCCGAATTTCGTGCGGATCGGTTCAGCCATTCAGGAGGATACTTTTGTACCCCGTACCTCGTACCCCTGTGTACCAAT
This sequence comes from Gerris buenoi, assembly GCA_001010745.2. Lineage (NCBI taxonomy): Eukaryota > Metazoa > Arthropoda > Insecta > Hemiptera > Gerridae > Gerris > Gerris buenoi. The sequence continues at coordinate 872,816 of KZ651181.1, read as the reverse complement.
TTGGACCATTTCAGATTTATACCTTCCTGTGGTTAGTCACTATGACCATGCCAAATTTTGTGCAGATCGGTTCAGCCGTTCAGGAGGAGTATTAATCATAAAAAATGCAAAGTGTAGTATAAGAGCTTCGCTTCGCTCAGCTCAATAATGAGGGTCAAATTACCTGGGAAAATACAACAAAACATTTTAGTGTCAAATAAAAATTATATTTTCATAAAAATCCATTACTGCATCAATTGTTGGATCATATGAACTTTTTACTTCCCCACACTATTCTATTAGTTTTAAATTACCTCCTACAGGTTCCATGATATCTCGGTGAGAATGTCTAATTTTATAGTTTGTTTATAATTTATGTGGTTTTAAGATAGTGTGCTTAATTAATCTTTTTTCAGATTGTGAAATGGTTAAATCTATAATTTTCTTACTATTCTTAGAAATAAGTTTTTATTTTCATTTCATTTTAGCAGAGATTAAATCATTATGTTTAAACTAATTTGATTAGTTTAATTTCCCTGTTACTTATAACTGTAGCAACTTGATCACTTCCTCATCTGAATTTTCCCGGTTGTCATGGAGGATTTTGCACGGTTTGTTTTCTCCTGGGTCCAGTGGGGCGTGATGCCCAAACAGACCAGTGAATTTATTCTCGGCCCAATTCCCACGACTCTAGCCTCGGGGTGTTTTTGTTTGGCTGCACTATTTCACCCTGGTTCCATTGTAATTTTGTCCCACTTGTTGACAAGTCTGAATAGATTTTTTTTTCTCCTCTTTTTTTCCAAGTTTTGACTCAGAGATGCACAATATTCTTTTTTTCTACAAATTATATTTTATTTTCCTTCAACTTTTTAATTCAGGAGTGTAGTGTTAATAAAGTATTATTAAATACTTACTTCAGTTCAATTAAAGAAATATGTTATTAATCTACCAGTAATAACAGTGTAATATCCAAAATAAGTAAACGCATTTGAAAATATTGGATATGTAGATGCTGCAGCACTAAAATCTAGAGTTTTATTGCTTGTGTTAGTTCATGACCTCGTAGAAGAAACCTTTTATAAGTATAAGAATGGTAATCTTAATCTTGATATATAATGACTGCACTATTTACAAGTCAAAGTAAACTCTATACGCTAGTTGCTAGGCTAAACAATAATTAATTATAGTTTAATACACATGGTGTTGCTCGCCATCAGTTAATTAATCAATATGTATTAAATTAGTTCTGACTACCTAATGTGATTATCTGATCACGTTTAGGTACTCAGTGAATTTTTATTTAATGTGCTTTATTCGCTCATTTGTCATTCATAAAATTGTTCTACCTCTGCTCAATAAAACCGTTTCCGTTCCAAGATGTTGATCTTTATTGTCTAACTCACATTGTATTCTTGTCTCTTCAGTCTTGTTTCCCTCCGTTCATTTCTGACCTGACCTTGTCTCTTCGCCTGTTTGCCTATTTTAAAAACGTAAATTAAGGCCTCGATCCCTGAGAACGCAGGAACCGAACATCATTTGTTCCTTGTTCTTGTTCCCTTCTACGTCCAGCGAGTATCTGTTGTCAAGCAAAAACAAAATCAAAATTAAAGAAAAGTAACAATATTTTAACAATGGTTCTCAATTGACTTCCTGCCTAAATATTCTGATATTTCGGTGGCATTGTTTATCTTGTGCCGTTGTTTATTTTAAATATCTTTATGATGGATTGCTTTAATTTTAATATGAAGTTTATAGTTAATTATGTACTTAATATCGTTAATCTTAATAAGATTATATTTGATTTGTATAAGGATTAGAAGATAGCGTGAAATTATCATAAAATATAATTATAGTTAAAACATATCTTTGCTTAGAAAAAAATATTAAAGCCTTTAAATGCGGCCATCCAAGCATTTAGTACTTTTACTAAAAATATATTATAACAGAATACGGCTTTTTTCCTTGACCACAATATTATTAATTAATGAAAATAATATTTATTAATTTATGAGAATACATGTGGTTTTATTAATAATAACTAAGCGTAGTTATTATAAAATATGGTAAAAAAGCATAGTTTCTTATTTAATACCCGTATTTTAATTATATATAGTTTTTATTATCATTTCCAAATTATTCAATCCTGATGCACTAGTATGTGCCTCCATAAAATAAAAAAACTATTAATATAATTATTTTCCTTACTGAGAAAAAAATATAACTCTATTTACATCTTCAAATATCGCAAGGATTACTTTTTAAACTGCCCACTCCATCAATACATCAAAATTGATTTTACATCAAAAGTCTCTCAATGTATCAATTTTTTCAGAGAGTTTTTGATTTAGACGTTCACTAACATAGAATTCTAGTTATTGACATAAGTAGCTTATTCTGTAGTGAGCTCACTATTCGCTTTGTTAATAAGAAAATTAAAATGCATTATTTGTTTTGTAATTTTTTTTTCACGATACAAAAAATAAATAAGAAATATACATTAATACTATAAATTAATATAATACCATGTCTTCTATAATAGCTTTGTTTAAAAGTGGTTACATTTTATTTCTGTAGATTTTCAAACTGAACTTGTCAATATATTATCATTTGAAATTAATATAATGTCTTCCATACTGGATGGAAGACCACTATGGATGGTCTTCCATAGTGGTTACATTTTTATTTCTGAACTTGTCATGCTAATTGATTGTGTAAATTTATTTATATTACTTATTCTCCGTTGTTAGATGTCTTTTCTACGTTGCTTTTTATGTTAACACCATGTGTTTTTGTTTCTATTTCTTATTAGCTAAAGTCATTTATTTTCTGTGTGCTATAGAGAACATTCCTAGTGATAGTTGTTCTTGTACTGCTAATTGCTCGGACATGTTTTAGCTTGTCTTTCCATTTCTCTATATTTAAAAGTTGAGAAGTTGTTTTTTTAAAGATATTTCTGTTTCTGTCTCGTTTAAGTGGCGTGGCTCTCTCCCTGAAAGCCTTAACCCAGATTGTCGGGTTGAGTAGTGGGTCTGTGTTATGCAGTTTGTCAGCCGTGTTCTAGAAGAAGCGGCATTGACCTCGTAACGACAACTCCCCTGAGCTCTGAACATGAGCCTCAACTCTAACCGAGTTGCACCACTTCGCTACTCAATACAGTCACAACATCTTCGTAGACTTGTTTCTTTTATTGGACGTTAACATCACAACACGTTTGGCAATTATTTCAACATTGTTGTTTTTACGATAAAATAAAGACATATTCTTCGAGGTGACGAAGCGACGTTTACATTTCTTGAAACACCTTGAATACCCTTTTCAAAATTAAATTAAGACAATATGGGTCAGATATTTTTTGTTTTTTAGGGTTTCGTTGGTAATATCAAAAAAAAGAAACCCTTATAGTTTCGTTCATGTGTCTGCCTGTCTGTCTGTCTGTCACTCTGTACGGTTCCAATAACTTTTGAAGCAAAAGAGATAAAAGCGTGAAACTTACCAGTATCAAAGATCGTTTTGACGCGCACACAGGAAAAATATAGAGAACTCAAAATAATCAGCTGTTCAAATTCAAAATGGCGGATAATTCACATCGCGAGAAAAAAATATTTTTTTAAAATTTTAAGTGGGGTGTCAAATGAAAGGTATTGAAGAGTAGATTACAAATATATATACCACTTGGGGAAAGTGTTTAATTTTCGGCGCCATTTTGTCAAAAAACATCGAAATTTTTCGTGTCCCCCCCCCCTAAAATCGTACTTCCGCTGTTACTAAAAATATAGAAAAATATGCAAAATGTGCGGTCTGCTGGGCCAATGAAAAAATAAGATTAGCAACTCGATCTGATTTACTGGGAATCCAAGATGGCGGCTAATTCATGTCACTCGAAAAAAAATATTTTTTTTAAATTTTGAGTGGGGTATCAAATGATAGGTATTGAAGAGTAGATGATAAAAATATATAACACTTGTGGTTAATATCTCATTTTCCCCGCCAATTGTCAAAAAAAAAAATAATACATAGTTGAAAAATACATGAACATAGTTGAACGCTTTAAAAAGTGTTGAACACAGTTGAACACTTTAAAAAGTGTTTCACATGTTTCGATTTTAACAAAATTAGTTTATTTATGACAAATTTCACGCAGGTTGGCCCAGTAGTTTAGGCTCCCCGCGTGTGCGGAGACTGACTGACACATATTTTTTTTTAAAACTACTTTTTTAAAAATGTGTACATCCATAAAATTTCAAAATAGAATTTTAGAGACATCTCAATACCTTCTACCTATTATACTACGTAATGCGATAAAGTAGAAAGGAGTTTAATACTTTTCCACAATGTTCCGCCATTATTGAATTATGGTTTGCTTACCAATGATTGACCAAGCATACTCTTTTTAGTATAAGAATCTCTTGGTGGAAAACACTGTACTAAATTATTCTCAAATAAAATAATATAATAAGGTATACTTCATTTAATAAGGCATAAAATAGTCCTGGTTCTACCGCCATCCCTGAGGTTGACTCCATCTCTTCAGTACTAATAATAATTGCTTGTGATTGATTGAAAGCCATTCGCCTTAATAATTGCTATTTTAGAATGAGTATTTTACTTCTTTATCTAAGTGAGGTTTAATAATTAAAATACAATAACTACCCGTAGAATCATTTCAAAGGAAACGCAATTGAAGCATTTCGTAAAAAGGTTTATAATTTGAAAGTTTGTTAAAACACTGATGATGTTTCTATTTTTCAAATTTAAAAAGAGAAAATTCTTATGCAATAATGCCATTCATTGTCTTAGTATAAATGACTCTATATTCATCATCTATGTAAAATGCATTAATACTTACTAGCGTTTCTACAATTTGCACTTTTAGTTGCAACCCAAATTGTTTTTAAAACGTTTATTCTTTCAATACCATTTAATATTTTATTTGATTTATTAATTTGTTTGTCTTTTATAAATAGCTTATATGGACATTGTATTATTTGAAGCAATGTATCAAACATCACGAGAAACTCAACTTTACCTTAATGCTTTCACTGTTTTTACTAATTTATAGTGACTTCATCTTCCTTCTTATTTATTTATTTATTTAATTTTTAATAGAGTACTCTGACAGCAGAGCCACAGGAGGTGTACTCTTAAATAAACAAGTACCTCATACAAGATGAATAAACAAAAAATACAAATAAATGTATTGGCAATCGATTTTTCTAGTGTCGGATCGGAACATGAACTTCTGTGATACGTTGATATGTTTTAACCTTCTCTGAATCAATTCCTTTCTGGCTGCGACCCACTTATTTTTTATTTGAAACACGAGTTTTTTATTCGTCGTTGAAAAGAGCAAGGTGAAGAAGAGAACTTCTAAAACCTCAAAAGAGGGCAAGATTTTTTTCCTATTTTGGTTTGTGGTTTTTACATATTTTTACTCCTCTTCTCGCTTACTCTGTGACACAATTACTAAAGTTCATATTAACTGAAAATAAAACAAGTTTATTACTCATCGGAGTAGTTGATTCCGTCTGATAGAACTGATTTTTCACAGTTATACCTCAGGCGGTTCATTGTCCTGTAATGATCTAACATTGGTGGTTGAAGGGCCACCTAAATAGTATTATTCTAAGGGCGAGCCAGATAAAGTAAGGAACGCAATAACTTAAAAATTTAAACTTTTGAATAAAGTCATATAGACTAGTAATGTAATCATTTATATAATCAAGTAGTGCCCTGACAACGGCGACGACTCACCTCGGAACGTTTCCTTACCAAGTAGATACATAATTCCAAAATAGTGGAGTTATCCCAACTAAATTCAGTGGAAATGTTTGTCTTATAAAGAGGTATTATTGGCACAAATCAGCGCAATCAATTTTTTTTTTTTTTTTTTTTTTCGATTCGATTTTCTTCAATTTTTTTTTAAATATATGCTGAATGGGCAAAATAGATTAATAAAGCTAATAATTGATGTATGATTTTTCTGGGCAGCACAACTATGCGAATGATTTTTATATACTAAGTTTCAACTCACTAGTTTAATAACTGTAAGTTTTATGCGTAACACAGACATCCACTTAAAAAAACACTCAAATCGTCTTGGAACCACCCAAAACAAAAAAATTGCCGTAGAATCTCGGTTTTGGATTTTTTGGGGGTAAAAACGATGTGTTTTCCTTTGGTAAAGAAAAGCAAAAAAAAAAAANNACTGAGTATTTGTCAAAAAATAAAAAATAAATAAATAATAATAATCTAGAAAGTAAAAATATTATGATGATTAGAATTGTATCGTGTTCAAAAAACAAGTTTGTTAATTTAATTAAAAATAATTTTGAAGAGGCGACGCGACGACACTAAACAGAATTCAGACTAGCTATAACTTTAAGCTCTGTACTATATTAAAGTGTTTTATGTCACAATAAATAATGGTTTCTGATCATTCTTTGCTTTAAGTGACGAGTGATTTTTTAAAAAAAGAAAAAAAAATATGTTAATGTAGATACAGAATTGACGTTTTTGCTTCGGTATTTTAGGGCCTTATAAACCAAAGAGGTTTCACTAACAGATCAAAATTGTTTAAGTAACATCTTTATTTGGATACTTGCAGATATTGTCAACGTTGAATACTAACAGAAAAAATCAATTTTTATTAATATATATTTCTTCTTATATTTATAAAATAAGATTCTTTCGTGATATTAATAAATGGGCCGGTTTTGAAAATTTACTGCCTGAAGGCCAGCCGCTACTGGATGCCGTCCCCCTTTTCTTTAGGCCATTTCATCACAGGGCTGAAGAAAGAAGAGGTCGGGTCCCCAAACAGACTAATGCCGCCCCCTCAACACTCAAGGCCTCTGTCAATTGGGAAACAAACTCATCTTAACTAGTAAAGCCGACTCTCTCAAACATTCTGTTGAAATGATAATTACTTAAATGTGATTAATTTTTACGTTCTCATGCATTGAAATATATAAATGGAGAAAATTGCAAGACATTTTAGACATTGAGATTGGTATTATTGCATAATTATATGTTATTATAATTGTTGAGTGCTTTTTTTATTTGTATTTTTGTTAATACTTAACTTCGACAAGCGAATAATGTAAAACATCATTGCATTTTGGGTGTAAATTGCCTTAAAAGTAAATGTAGTTTTTAACTATTTAACATAAATATATGATGGAGTGGTAATAGGGGTAATCGTGAACCAAAATTGCTATAGGTTAACTTCAAATCACGATATCTCTGCACTTGTTCCTGTTATATTATTTATTTATTTATTTTTTCAATAGGTAACCTTATTTTGATTAGGATACGTGCAACAGTTTTGCAAAAATATTAGGTCTTCTTGTTATATATTTATTTCTTATAACAACATTTTTATTACACTTGCCTTACATTAAAGATAGGCAATAGTTAAGCTGGCTTAAAATTTCTATACCATTCGTTGTACGATGAAGTAGAGGCAATTGTTTTAAAAAGCATATAATAAGGAACAAAACTATAAATATACATATTTTATTCATACTATTTTTCCCTTGTTATATGAACTTTTTCTTTCGTGAAATACAAAAAAAAAAAAAAAACTAGAATCAAACTGAAATAGTTAAAATGTAACTTACAATTGTTCTCCTAAGAGAAAACAGTAGTTGTACTACTCATCTTCTGAAGACATTTGCGACTCTAGATAAATGGTGATTTTTTTCAAACTTCCTAACATATTTGCCCTATTTACACTCTGCCTTATAAATTAAATATTTACTTTGTTAATGCGAATTAGCTGTTTTATTGTTTTTTCCTCAGTAAAAATATTAATTTATTTCAAATGCATTAATTTTTTTTAAATTAATTAATCAGAGTTTCGTAACAATATACAATATGTTACAATTCATTTATTTTTGAGTTGACCTGATCAAACATATATTTATTAGAATTTCATATATCTAAAATGTATAATTTTATACATTTTTCTCTTTATCAAACGATGCATTATATCTTCTTCATTATCGTTGGTATTTTAAAATAATATTGAGTCATGATGCATACTAAAAGGTCACTGGGGAACTTGCATTTTTTAATTTTTATCCAAATTATTCAATTGTTTAAGAATCTTTTGCAACATTCTACACATTTATCTTGGACCAGCCATAGTTTCATATAAGATACTAATATAATGTGTGTATAATCAAATATACATCCATGCAGGCCATAAATGGAATTTTGAATAGACTGAATGGTGATAATAACAGCATTATCATTTTTTCTGTGCTGTCTTTCAACCAACATAGTCGTCTATGCTTAGAAAAATAATAAACAATAGTTATTTACGCACTAAGGGAGGAAAGTAAGTGATTACACCCTGTGCGATGAAGTTCCAAAGACCATAACGTTTACCCCTGAGGTACGTACAGGTTTACCCTCCCGAGGTACGTACAAGATTTTACCTCCAGAAGGGAGAAAAAAATATAGTAGAAGGATTTTATTTTTAAATTAATTTATTCAACAAGAAATACTTACGTTTATATTTATTTAAAACAAAAAAACAGATATAATATTATAATTCTCTAATCAATAAGTTTATTCACGTTAAAATTAAATTATAGATAGTAATTATTTGAATTTCAATGCTAAAATTAAATGGGAGAATCAGCTGGAAGCTATATATTGAATGGTATTGACAACTGATGTATTTAAATAATAGATTAGTTAATCTACATTTAGAAATTATTATTTCACTTTTAACTTGTTTNACATGTTTTTGAGTTCATCAGCATTATTAGTTCCTGGTCTTTTGCTTGTTCGTCAGCTAGTAGGTCTAGTGATACTGAAGATGGAATTTTTATGCTTGATAGGCGTGAACAAACGTCTGCTGGTATGTTATCTTGGCCTGGCAAATATCTTATATCAGTAGTGAACTGGCCATATAGCCCAGTCAAATTAGGGATCAACCTCGGAATGAAAGATAATAAGCTGTAAATTGGTATAAACCTTTGTTTTGTCGTCCTAAATATTGTCTCAAAAGTCACAAATGCTATCGTGTCGGCGTCTTAAGATATTGAAGGTCAAAGGTCATAAAAATCGGGTTTTCACCAATATCTCGGTTCCTATCGCTTAAATGAGATTTGCACCTATTATGAAATATTGAGTATACAATTCGTTTAAGTATACAATGGTTTAATTATTTGAGGTTTTGAAGTTTACTCAGATTTTTTTCTGATAGGGTCTTCTAATTAAATCTTGTATATTTTTGTACAAAATTATTAAATCTTTACTTATACATTCAGTACGGCATGAAACAGTAACCCTATGAGTTTCTACACAATTAAGTTAGTTTCTTTTACTACTAGCAAGAAGTGTATATTATGCCAAAAGGACAGACATGATTGTCGCTGTATGCCAAAGGATTGCTGTATGTCTTATATGCATCATGTCAAATATGTTGCTAATACTCACTCAGAACGGATGCAAAATATGTCTTACTACAGTCCTGATTTATTTTTATTACTACGTTTTTATTAGCTTGCTTTCTTGTTTGTTTGCCCAGTACAAATCTTGCAATCGATTTTTAACTAACTTCCCGAGTAGCTAGACATTTTTAAACTTTTAGAATAGCATTGAACACGATGACAATGCATTATTTTAATACTTTTAGTTATTTTTCAGCAGAATTTAATTTGTTTTCAGTAAATTTGCTGAATGAAAAGTTAGTTCGGAAAAAATCCGCAAGTTATTTTATTTGTTTTGTCATATCCCATAATATTTGCAATCATCATTTTGACAGGTTTCATATTTATGATTTTTATAAATACGAGATAAACATTAAATGACAGCAAAACAGGAAATATATCGATTATATTATTTTTCAAATATATCGATGGCACGGTTTAAGAAAATTTAAAAACGTAGTATATAAAAAGTTATTTTTATCTTTCAATTATTTATTACTGCGTTTTTATTAGCTTGCTTTCTTGTTTGTTTGTTTGTCCAGTACAAATCTTGCAATCGATTTTCAACTAACTTCCCGAGTAGCTTGACATTTAAAACTTTTAGAATAGCTTAGAACACGATGACAATGCATTATTTTAATACTTTTAGCCATCTATCAGCAGAATTTAATTAGTTTTCAGCAAATTTTGCTGTATGGAAAGTTGGTTCGGAAATGATCCGCAAGTTATTTTATTTGTTTTGACATGTCCCATACTTACAATCTCTTCATTTTTACAGGTTTAAAATTTATGATTTACTAGTGATGCGGTGCATAAAGAACTCGCGTAGAAATGTGTTTTTATATCAACCGTAATGCCTTACTAGTGATGCGGTGCATAAAGAACTCGCGTAGAAATGTGTTTTTATATCAACCGTAATGCCTTAATATGTTCTCAATAATGATATCAGGATAATATTTCAGCGAAAACCTGGCATTCTTATTCAACCTGAAGAAAGCATTCAAATTATTGTGTCTATTATCTTTATTTAATAATATTCTCGCAGGCTCGCTAGCTCGCCTGTTGATTCAGCATGTAGAAAATATTTACTACAAGTAGCTGTATAAAAACAGTATTAGTACGTTATCAATATGTAATACAATTAATGCAAGGCTTATATATAATCGGCATCGGCAGTATTTATATATGGCTCGCTGCGCTCGCCTATTTGAATCGGCATTTGTAGTCAATATTTATAAATAGTTATTGTAGGCTCGCTACGCTCGCCTGTTTTTACAGTGTTTATATATAATCGGCAGTATTTATATATGGCTCGCTGCGCTCGCCTATTTGATTTGGCATTTGTAGTCAATATTTATTAAATAGTTATTGTAGGCTCGCTACGCTCGCCTGTTTTTACAGTGTTTATATATAATCGGCAGTATTTATATATGGCTCGCTGCGCTCGCCTGTTTTTACAGTGTTTATATATAATCGGCAGTATTTATATAAGGCTCGCTACGCTCGCCTGTTTTTACAGTGTTTATATATAATCGGCAGTATTTATATATGGCTCGCTGCGCTCGCCTATTTGATTTGGCATTTGTAGTCAATATTTATGAAATGGTTAACGAAGGCTCGCTAAGCTCGCCTGTTTATATGGTATTTGTGCGTAATAATTATTTAATAAAATTAAAGATTTTACAGTATTAAAATTTACAGTATTTAAACAAAATCTTAAGTTATGAATGTTTGATTCAGCAATTGTAGTAAATATAATATTAAATAGTTTTTTTTCAATTTCATTATATTGGCCACCATTTTGACAATAATATATGTAAAATTTTAATATGTAGTTAGGTATTCTTATGCTACTCTTTAAGACCTTTAAATTGATGTATATCATGTCATACTGACTAAAAGATTTTTGTCCTATACGTTTTTGGCCGCCATCTTGAAAAAATGAATTATGAAATTAAAACATTTTTTGACTCTTTACCTTCTTTTATATACTTTTAGATTAATGCAGGAATAACATGCCATGAAGATTAATTTTTTTCGTAGTCCACCATATTGGCCGCCATCTTGAAAATATAATGTGGAAAATTTTAATTCTTCGATATTCCTTTTCTACAATTTAAGACCTTTAAATTGATGTATAACATGTCATACTGACTAAAACCGTTTTGTTTAGTCGTCCGCCATATTGGCCGCCATCTTGAAAATATTTAGTGTAAGATTTCCAAAAACTATACAGTTGTCACAAATGATGAGATGCACCTTTGTGCCAAAATTCGTTGAAATCGGTCAATTTTTACTCCAGTTATCGTTGGACAAACAAACAAACAAACACACAAACAAACACACAAACTTTTAAAATCCCAAGTCTCTGAAATAAAGAACTCACTGTGCTCGTTCAATGATAGAAAATTTTAAAAACGTAGTATATATAAAGTTCTTTTTATCGTGTAATTTTGTGTATTTTGATTTCATGCATATTTAGCTTTTATTATAAAATTAATAATTTATTTTTAATTTTTTTGTTTCAGGTAAATTTGATCTTTTAATCATTGTGTTTCTCTACTTATATTTCTGTTTATCGGTAAGTTTATTGACGTACATTATTAATTAGTTGACTTGACTATTTAAAAGTAAAACTTTATTTACAGTTATTTTTGTTTTTTTTATTAATTAACGAGCCCTTAGGCCCGAGACAGCTGGCTTAATTTTATAATTAGAAGATAACTTAAAATTATGTAAAATAATTTAGATAAGTTATTATATCTATTTGAAGACAAACAAATGAAGACAAATATTTTTTGTATTGGAATAAATGTGGTTGTCTTAGCTTAGCAACAACAAATAATTTCGAGGTGAGTCGTCGGGGCACTACTCAATTATATAAATGATTTAAGAATTCAAGAAGGGCATAATTCTCCCCATAATAGTATTATGACACATTGAAGCTGTGATAGAAATTGAATGTTAATAATGTTCTAAAGTGAATCATCAAACAAATAATAACATAAATAAGCTGGTAATCTATATATCTGAGTTTATAATACCTTTTATTGAATGCTTGACAATATTAGTTGTACTAATAAATTTAATATAATGAGTCATTCAATTCAGCTTTAGCTGCGGTGACAATCTGCGTTTGTAGAAGGCTAATTTTATTTATTTCATAGTTATTAACTTCAGACTTCAGAATTGTGTTAAGCTTCTTTATTTGCTAAGATTAAGTGGGGAAATACTGCCCATTAATTTATTAATATTATAGCTAGGAAAAAACTGCTGTTGATTCTCAAGAACTACCTAACTCTAAGAACTTAACTGGGAAATAGCATTGTTAGATAACCATTAGTTATGAATAATTCATATGAATGGAGTTTGTAAGTATGTAATCAGATTTGCTTGCAATTATAGGAAACATATCAGATAAACAGGTCAATCTTCAGACTTCAGATAGATCATCTTCACACTTGTAACTGTAATTGAGCTGAGCAAAGCGAAGCTCTTATACTACACTTTGCATTTTTTATGATTAATACTCCTCCTGAACGGCTGAACCGATCTGCACAAAATTTGGCATGGTCATAGTGACTAATCACAGGAAGGTATATCTGAAATGGTCCAAATCGGTACACAGGGGTACGGGGTACGGGGTACAACATTTAAAATAGTTTATGCCCTTCAACGTGCATGGCATTTCATTGGAAAGCGCTTTAAGAATACAGTTATTGTTGTTATGTCATATTTTAATTTATGAGGGGTTATTGGTAAAATAGAAAAAAATAAAATAAATAAATAAATATGGTTAAATCGCACGCTCAGCTCAATATTGCAAGCATTGCACACCTAGTATAAAATATAACTTGTCAATCGAAGAGACTGGTCATCAATGACCTATATAAGGAGTCTTCAATTGACCTATAAGCCTTGAAATTTGAGAAAATTCTTGAATGCTCAAATTAAAATAAAAGGCATGCGAATAAGATAAAGACCAAGAAGCAAATAGTTAAACATAGCTGAGAATGGTCTAAAGAATTTTGATTTTGAAGTTGAAAACTGGTTGCCCAGGATAGTTTTATCTGGCAAGCAAAAGCTATGGGTCCTACTAAGACTCTGTACAGCTTGCCAAAGTTTGGTAAAGTTTATATGTTAGTACTATTATGGAGGTGTACAATGTACACAAATTTTATAGAGTTATTGTTGTTATGTCATATTTTAATTTATGAGGGGTTATTGGTAAAATAGAAAAAAATAAAATAAATAAATAAATATGGTTAAATCGCACGCTCAGCTCAATATTGCAAGCATTGCACACCTAGTATAAAATATAACTTGTCAATCGAAGAGACTGGTCATCAATGACCTATATAAGGAGTCTTCAATTGACCTATAAGCCTTGAAATTTGAGAAAATTCTTGAATGCTCAAATTAAAATAAAAGGCATGCGAAGAAGATAAAGACCAAGAAGCAAATAGTTAAACATAGCTGAGAATGGTCTAAAGAATTTTGATTTTGAAGTTGAAAACTGGTTGCCCAGGATAGTTTTATCTGGCAAGCAAAAGCTATGGGTCCTACTAAGACTCTGTACAGCTTGCCAAAGTTTGGTAAAGTTTATATGTTAGTACTATTATGGAGGTGTACAATGTACACAAATTTTTGTGAAAAAGTCCGGTCTAACTTTCATTACATGAAAATGGTACTGGTCTATTCTGGCATCTTATGGCCATAGTCAAAAGAGTGATCTTATGTTCAAGTATTATGTTGTTCTTTGGGATAATGATTTCCTTTTAAGCAATAGGTCAGCCTGTTTTTTAGTTTTACTAGTGTATCGTGTATCAGTAAAAAATGTAGTTGTTTATTTGAGAGTTTTGGTCTAACCAGCAAAGTTGTAAAATAACGCCTTATATCATTTGAGCTTGTGTCAATTGATATTAATAGTGTATATTATAATAAAATGAATTAAAACTGCTAATTTACTTATACAAATACTATACATTTCATAACAACATGGGTTCACCCCTTCTTTATTTAAAATAAGTGCTCTTAAAAAAAGTAAATATGTTTGTACTAAGTTCCTTTTAATTAAATAAATATGGAAAATATTTTTATTAAGGAAATCCTGACTTATGAATAAATTTCTTAATTGCTACAAGCAATTATTCTTTTAATTTACTGAACATTTGGCTGGGGCTATAAAATTTGTCTTTTATAGATTGACATTTACATTTGGCCACAATCTTTGCTTTATTATAATTATTATAGTTTTATAAAACCGCTTAAGGTTGTTTTCTTGTTTCAAAATAACAAATCAAGTCAATTTCACTGTTAAATTGTACATCTCTACGATTCTAAACTGATAATTACCTGTGGATGTTGGGTAGGCATTTCCTTTGATAATTATATCATTTATGACAGGTAATAGCAGCTTGTTCGGTTGAGTTTCCATAGATCATAGATTACTTGCGAAACAAAAGGCCTTGGATGTTCCCTGTCATCGTGTTGCCTCGTCTGTTAATTTCATATCTCACTTCCAAGTCATTATTGTCATTTATTACTGAGTTTAATTAATTGTGCAATAGCAGATTTTAGTTTTTGCATCACTGCGTGTGCATCCTATATTTAAAAAAACCTTCTATTTTGAGGGGTAAAAATAATAAGAGGATATCACTTCAGTAATTAAAAATACAGTTGTATCTAATGTTAGTTCAAATAATTATTTAGTGGTATTTATAATTAACCATAAATAAATGTTAAACATTTATTGAGTTAAATAATAATATTAACAATAAACAATCACTAGTTAAGAATAATTTCAAGGGTAAACATTGTCAGTTTATCATTAAATACAATAGCAAATATTTAAATCAGATGGTTTGAATTTAACATCAGTGTTATCCTAGAAATCCTCTAAGGGCAGTTGTACATGCTTTTTGAAACATGATCACTAGCAGCAGCTGATGAGCAAACTCTCAGATGTTAGATATGTATTCTTAGAATTATAAATGGACTGGTAATTGAAGAAATTGGGAGTTAGGTATATGTCACAATGAAGAAATAGGAATACTTTTGGATAGACGGGACATTGTACTACTTATAAAATCTTTAGAGGATAAGATGGTTAGGCTATCTAGAGCGAATGCCTGATATGAGTATCCCCAAGCAAATGTGAAAATAAAGACCACAAACTAGATGGGTGGAAATTTTGGAACAGAAATTAATATCATATACATAAACACTTTATTTACAAAATATAAACAAGTGAGGCTGGCCTTATATTAAGGTTTGCAAACAACAGAGGATGGATAACGAAAGCGGGTGATAAAGATGACACGAGAAGGACAATACGCTGTAGAGTCGGACATGATGGTGATGATTTTATCCTTTAAATTGTTAGAGGAAAATTTATCAGTTGGTTGTTGATGCTAGATTTTTGATGAGTTTACCAACTAAAGTGGTTGATACCTTCCTTCTGTATTAAGCCATAGATATTATTATGGTTATCTATGGTTTTATTTGCTATGATTAAGTTCATCATCATCTTAGAATGTACACTTAGTCTTATATATAAGAATTTGAACCTTTTTATTTAAAGATAAAGCCTACAATGAAGTAAGTAGTCTGACCATCAGAATGCATAGTAAATATGTGTTGAATTTTCACACTATTAATGCCAGTAGGCATTACTATTGGCCAAACATTATTTTTGTTTTTTTAATTACTTATTCATATTATGGAATACTGTGTATCAACTATTCTTAGTTCTTATATTTTTTTGGCATTGCCTACAACAATCAAACTTAGAACTGCACTGAAATGTAGGAAGATTAAATTAGTATGAATGTTTACATTGTTATTAGAAGTCATATGAATTGGTAAAGAAGCCATATCACTTGATATGGGAATTCACTCTGGAACCTCTCTTAACTCTTCAATCGAATATTCTAGATGACAATAAAGTGTTATAAGGTAGGATAGTGCTTAAAGAGGAAGTGTCTCAATTCTCAATATATTGTTGAAAGTAATAATTGTTCAATATTGTAAGCTTTATCCTGGTTTACTGTTAGATAATAATAGAGCACTTTTAAAGTAACTCAGTGTTAAGAGAACTTAATAATAATAAACTTTGGACTCCAAATAAAATTTATTTGGAATCTAAAGTTATGATTATGTTTATTTTGGTATACGAATTTATTATTTTTAAAAAAATTGACAAATGGAGGGTTGTTTGAGTTATAGGTTTGCTAAGCCCGCAACACCGACAAGTCTTGTGTTTTAGTGGACAGCTGCCATATCAGGGACTTAGTTTCATTTCAGTTTAATAGGTCACATAATCTGGTTGCAGAAGTTTTGCAATTGATGTAAATCCAGATCAATTCTTGCATTCTGCCGTTGACTGTTGATCTCCAAAATCCAAAATGAAGTAGACTCACATTTTTACTGATACATTTTACCAATATATTATTATTTGAAAAATATATAGTTTGTAATTTTTTTTTAACTATTTCTTCCACATTTTGGAACCTTACTTATGAAGGCTGAAAGCTGCTTCAAGCAAGTTTTCGATTTACGTCCTTAAAGATGACTTCCATATCTAACATTAAGCTACTTTGTTTTGTGATGTCCAATCTCGCCGTATTCTATATATAAAAATAGATTAAGGAAGGAGTAGACTAAGGAATATATTCACTTTTATACAATGGAGAGACTATATTCCTTTGTCCTAATCCTAACGTACTTTTGGACAAAGATCTTACTTTACTTTTACTTTCTGCATCGCTTCAGCCCGAGGTGGGCTTTGGCTTCCCCTACAACATATCTCTATTTCTGTCTCATGCCAGCTCAGTTTCTCCAACTCCTTACTCCATGTACTTTTAGGTCTTCCTCCTCGCCCTGAAGCCATTTCTTCCTATTCCTAGGCTGTTTTTGTATTGGTGGTATATTTTTTCATTCAGCAGATTCTTAGGCATTCTTCCTTCGACTGTCCTTTCTACATGTTCCTACCATCTCAATCTTTATGCCTGTATAACCCTCTCTATATTTTCCTTTTCTAAGTTAATCCCTTAATTTTCTAGTATTCTTTTTCTTACTTGGCTCTAGGAATAATCATTAAAAAAAAAAGGTTTCCATTTTTTTTTATAAAACAATATAATCGGTGCAAATTTTCACCTATACCTGGGCATTATCAGGCCTTTATCTGAGTAATAAGGGTTTATTGCAAAGTCCTAATTTATAAAATAATAACAAAGGATGAGTAATATTAATTCTATTACAAGCATTAAACTGTTACTCCAATTCTGATGATTCTACTCTCTCTCTAATGATGCCCCTAAGAGAGATAAAAATTTGCACCGATTATATTGGGTTTTTTTTGTTTTTTTTTTAAATAGAAAAGCTTTTTTAGTGATCATCCCTAGAGCCCAATAAGAAAAAGAATATCTATTACTTTTCATTTTCCATACTCTACTACCATACGTTTCTGAACACTTTTTTAAAAATATTCTTTGCTGGTTTTCATCATTATTATTGTGGGACCACGTTTCTCCTCCATAAGTGACAATTGGTTTTAATGGGGTTTTGTATATTAGAAGCTTGGCCCTCCTTGATTAGACCTTACTAAATTAGAAATCTTAGGTAATATTAAGCCCTATTTCCTGCTTCTCATCTCTGCAATACTACTTACTTAATACCAATTATCGAAGTAATTCAAATCAGCTGAACACTGGTGCGTGCCAAGAACTGGACAAGAAGCTGAACAAAGTGCCCCCTTTGGTAGTAAGATTACAATGATTTTTTTTTTTTTTTTTCTTCTTATTTATTATAATAATACAATAAAGGTTGCACAATACTATAAATAGATTATCTTCAAATTTCATTAGGGACAGTTCAACATTTGATAATTTTAACATTCTGTTATAGATCTTATTTAAGTAGTATTTTGTTTTTGTTTAATAATAAATTGGTAAAAATTATTGGGTTAAATGAATAATTGTGCTAGAAATCAAAAAATAATGTAGACATCAAATTTAAGTACTTAATGGTAACAGAATAAAATAAACACTAATATAATAAATTATTTGTATAAGTAATTTAAAAATGCATGATAATCTTTGTATAAAGTTACCCATTTTTCAGCTGAAGGGATTGTGGTTTAATTATTGTGATATTTATACAATAATACACCAGTTAAAAAGTATAGAGATGTAGTTCGTCCGTTCTCTACTAGGTAGCATTAGTATGCAGGGTTGACTGCTAGCTATGTCTAGCGGCCGAGAAGTAAACTACTCTGTCTTTAAGCTTCTTTCTTTTGCCGCTAGATTGAAGCACTGGTACTGATTTTAACTTGACAATTTTAGGCTGTTAACACACACCCTTTTAACTTATATTTTATTCTCGCCATATTATTTTATTATTTATCGACCATAATGGAAAACTTATTGCAAATATAATAAATTTAAATGATACAATTACATCAAATAGCATTAATTCATAAATTAAACTATTGAACCGTTTTCTTTGTTTTGTTATTTGATCTTTTTAAAATAAAATGTTCTTGAAAGTACATAATTTGATGTATTTATGTGGTATATGTTATGTAATTTTATGTATTTTATATGTTCTTGTTATTAATTTTAAAGTATTTTTTTTTTCAGGTATGTATTTGCAGTTACATGGTGTTTTGATACATAATACGTAAGTTCTTGGAATTATTCGTTTCATTAAATTAGTATTGTGTTAAATTGCATATTTTTAAATGATTTAGTTAAATCCGAACTTACTTTTAATAAATAAAAATTAAAAAAGAATTTAGAAATTCCCTGTCAATAAATTGATGTATTAGCACATAATGTACTGAACGGATTGGGAACCTTTAACGCTTTACTTACTTGTCTGATAATAAAGGCACTGAATTTCAATGAATAATTGTTTGTAAAGTACCAAGTCCTAGGTCGTTCTTATTATACCTAGTATTAAAATGTTAATAATTTATTGAATATGTTTCGGTCTTAATGCTAGCAAGTATGATTTTTCACTGACAACTTAATATAACTGAATGATTTAGTAAATAAGATTGGATGAATAATTTTGAGAAATTATAGTTCCAAATTATTGGTTGTTTTGACTGAGATTTTGTGCTACCGCTTCAGAATTATTACATCCGTAATAATTGAATAATATTTCATTATTCAACGACTACAGTATTTTTCAGGCAGGGTTTTAAAATAGTCAATAAATAATTTACATAATATACTATTAATTAAAACAAAATTGAAACTATTAAAATAGGTTTTATTGTGTATAATGGTATCTTGTCATTAGTCTAATTAAAGATGTTAAATTTCAAACTAGTGTTTAATTTTCTACTTAGCTATACCATAATATTATTATTGTTACAGTTAAATTTCCCTTGGTTAGTACTGACGGTGTCGTATATCCTAGTCTTTCACTCACTATGCTTATACTTACACTGAAGATGATACAAAATGTTGGTGATAATATTGTTTTGTTACTTTGTAGTAACCTCTCTAGTCATAATTATAGTCCCAAATCTCTTAACTGTATGTTTATCATTAAATTTAATGAAAAAAAAACATTATAACTAGCTATTTTCGATATTTTTTGTATAAATTGTTTAATTGTAGATAAGATAAGATAAGATAAGATAATCCATTTATTAAATTCATTTCACTAATAAATTTACAAATCTATATACAGTATTTTGAATTTAAATCAGCCAAAGCTGTGGATTTAGTATATAATCTATTACATAAGTAATTTTATACATTTTATCATTTTATTTATTTTAATGGTAGTTTTTTTTCTTACTTATTTATATTTACTTATTTTTTACTAGTTCATATTACAAAAATTGAAATGCCTATTACTACGTACATGCACATGCAAAAAGAATAATAAAATACTGTATGTATGTATACTCATATACATATACATTCATATCACAATATCGTAAGTAACAATATATATATA
>KZ651181.1:805127-852305 GCA_001010745.2 Gerris buenoi | reverse complement strand
GTCATGAACAGCTTATAGATAACAGATAGAAGATTTATGGGCCTGTAATTTTTAATTTCAAGTTTATCGCCCTTTTTAAATAAGAGTATCAATTTTGAAAATAGCCAATCATTTGGTATTTCCTTAGTTACTAAAATTGTATTAAATAAATGTAATAGCTCTTCTCTTAAAGCTATCCCTCCTGCTTTTATCTGCTCGTTAATAATACCATCTAAACCAGCTGCTTTTCCTGACTTCAATTTCCTGGTAGCATACTCGAGTTCATCCATCCGTATTAATTCCACATTTAAATTATTTTCTTTTTTCCCCTGCTGATCTAAATTATTTAATCGGATATTTCTCTGGCTACCATCGCTATAAAGTTTATCGTAAAAATCATAGATTATCTTGAACATTTCCTTTTCATCTTTTTTTATGACATTGTTACTGTCTTTCAGGGCCGTTATTAGTTTCTTACCGATGTTTTGATTTGTAGTACATTTCTTTAAACTGGTTCCGTTTTCAATAGCTTTCCTAATATCCTCTATTTTTTTCTCATCTAACCATTTTTTAATTTCAGATCTTATTTCCCTAGATATTTGAAAATACTCTTGTTTTCTTTTTTCATTAAGTTTAAGTTTTCTTCTTTTTCTCATTAATCTTTTAACATTCTTTGGAATATGTTTTATTTGTTTTTTATTGTCCATTTGTATCATAACTTCGTTAGTACTTTCTTTAATACTATTAACTACTATTTTTTCCATATAATTTACATCATTATCTTTATGTTTATTATCTTTTCTTATTTTATTCAATTTTTCCCTTAGTTTACTTTCATAGCCTTCCTCTGTTAAGAACTCTGCATTTAGTGAAATTATTTTTTTTAAATTTTTTGCGTGGCCTCTTTTATTAAATTGGACAATAGCTTTGACCGCCCTGTGGTCACTACCTATATTTATTTTTTCATCGATGTCAACATCCAGGACCATATCTTTTTTATCAGTGACTATGTAATCTATCTCGTTTTTAGTTTTCCCGTCCGGGCTGATCCAAGTCCATTTTCTTTCTGGATTTTTGTGAAAAAAAGTATTCATAATATATAATTTATTAGATTCGATAAAAACAGCCATCTTTTCTCCCCTTTCGTTCCTGGTTCCAAGTCCATACTGTCCTATGCCTTCTTCTCCTTTGGTCGGTCCTATCTTAGAGTTCCAGTCTCCTCCTATAATAGTACATCTACAATCGTCCTCTTCGATAGCCAACTGTAACATGTTGTAGAAAGTATCGCACTCTGCTTCTGTAGCTTCGGTTGTATGTTTAATTGTATCGAATGGATATATTATGGAGTGTCAGTCAATTTTTTTTTTTTTTTTTTTTTGAGTGAAGCAAGTGAACACCATAGTCTTTAGTAGACCATGGTCTTATTTTATTTGTCTAAATAAAATATACTACACATATATATTTGTTGTGTAGGAATTTAAAGTAAGAAAATTGCAAGTAGAATTGAAATCTTTTGAATTTGTTGGATGAAATAAATAGTTGAATTGATCAATTCATACAAAATATTATTTTCTCTTGAAAGCCAATACTCACTTTTGGAAAATTAACGACTTGTGATTTTGAGTGGATATTTGTCGTACGGGACTACCAGTTAAGGATGTGTTCTACCAGAGGTCAAAATGATTCAGTATATTGTTATAGAGTCTAGTGTTATGCTGACAGTTGGGGAAATGTCCTGGTAATACAGTGTACGCTCTAGCCCTTGTGTATAGCTGAAACCCAAGGCAATATCTACGCTTGGACCCCCATGGGAGTTTGGACTATGTGTGCTGTGCCGGAGTGGAGTTAGGCCAGATGTGCCATTGTATTTCCCCCGCGTGGCCTGAATGCCTGCCACGGAGCCACGGACTTGTAATACTTTGACTATCGATCCGCTCGTCCTGGGCTCCTGTCCAAGCTTGATCTCATCTCATCATCCCCTAGTTCTGGTCCACACAGTCCCTTTATCTCTCGTCACATTTAGATTTGAGTTAGCGTCCTTCACGAGTACACATTTTGATGATATCTGTGCTATCCCTCAAAATCTGTTTTACTCCGAACTGAATGTGTCACATTCAAGTAGAGGTGTGGTTACCTGATTCTTAAACCTAAATATCCTCATTAATCTATTTTTTAATTTATATTCAAACTCAAACATGCTTTTAGAAGCAGGTTTTCAATTTGAAAAAGGATTTTTTTGTGAAAATTTGAATTAAATTGAGGTCTTTCCGAAATATTATATAGATTACGCACAAAGCCTTTTTGTTATTAAGACCTATATCTTTGAAAGGGCTTATCCGACTTTTAAAAAAATTAAGATGGTTTTTCGAAAGTAGCCCTCCGATAGTTCTACATTAATTTTAACCGTCTGCGCTTACATTGAATATTGCTGAATTGATATTTTTTATGTGTGATTCCTCGTATCCTATTTCGTACTTTACTGATGTTATGCTTTTAAAGTTTTGCCTTAAATAAGCATCTGAAGGAGCAAGTAGCAGTAGTAGTGTGTTGAAGTAGCAACAGATCTATTTGCCACTCAAATTTATATATTTTTTTTAAATTCCCCTTCCGTGAGAGTAGGAAAATATTTCGTTATTCAACGACTACAGTATTTTTCAGGCAGGGTTTTAAAATAGTCAATAAATAATTTACATGATATACTATTGATTAAAACATTTACATAAAAACAAATATTCCTTTCTCGTGTAAATGAAACTATTAAAATAGGTTTTATTGTGTACAATGGTATCGTGTCATTAGTCTAATTAAAGATGTTAAATTTCAAACTAGTGTTTAATTTTCTACTTAGCTATACCATAATATTATTATTGTTACAGTTAAATTTCCCTTGGTTAGTACTGACGGTGTCGTATAGTTCCTCCCTTCTTATCTCTCCCAACTCCATCAAGTTTTATTACTTGCTACAACAATAAAACTTTATTACAAAAGGCTCGTGCTTCGTTTTACGAGTACAGCCCTACTTCTTTCTATTTTTTTTTTTACCTATTGACTTATTTTTATTTTTGTATTTTATAAAACAGAAAGAAAGTTTTTTGTTTTTCTATTTAGTTTGTTGCGGTCGGATTTATCGTATCCAAGGTTGGAGTTGGAGGGAGGTCGTAAAGTTATATTGCTTCTATTGTGTAACGGAGTAAATAAATTGGTCGATAATAAATTGCAAAAGTAAATAATAGAAGTCCGGGGTAGAAATAATTTAAAGAATCTTTTAATTTTTATTGAACACAAACAAAATTACTCATATTATAGCATGTTGTTTTAATATACATTTTTGTGTGTTTTTCCGTTTGGTTAATTGTTTTTTTCCTTAATTTGTATTAGGTAATTAAATTCGATTCTGTTCCCCCCCCCCCCATATTTTAATTTCACATAACTACTGATAGAAATCATTGTTATCATCAAAGTCAATTTTTTGTTGGATTAAAATGTTTTAAGGTCAACTGAGTCCAATAAAATGGTTTTTAAAAAAAATCCGTCCGTCTTTCGTGAAGGGTGTGAAGCAAAAACTACTGGGATTCAATAAATGTTGCCATCATGTTCAGAAAAATCATACCTACCACGAGGTGAAATCGAGAATCTAATGAAATGTGGGGGAAAAAATCTTTCTTGAAAACTGTTTTGACAATTTTGATTGTTAAATTCTTAAAACGCAGTCTATTTTAAAGCGAGTTTAAGCATATTGATAGTAGTTTTCCGGGAAAAAATCTAAAATGATGGTAATAGTCTCCTCTCAGGAATTTCCGGACCATTGATATACATATTTATTTACAAACATTTATGAACAACTATGCAAAATATCCAAATTTTTCGATTTAATTCCACAATATGCCCAAATCATAGCTTTGTATACTCGACTGTTTTATTCGTCTCCAGGAGCCAGGAGAGAAAAAATATATTATACTTATTTTTTTATGAATAAAATATTTGTAAGTTTTTATTTTTTAAAATTACCTCAAGGAGGGAGGTCGCCATCCATTTTCAGATTCTCGAAAGCTAGTTCCTTGGAACATAGCTATAATTGCAAAGTGTGAGAGGTCGGGTTCGATTTCCCGCCAGGTAGGAATTTTAATAATAATAATGATATATATTTATTCCACAATATAAAGGTCCCATTACATCTAAATGTGATTGGAATTATAGTTTTTTCATATTTATTTGGTTTTTTTTTTATGGTCCGTAGACAAAACGTGGGGACCCTTATACATTCCTATGCTAGTCTGTCCGTTTGTAACGTACCTGATATCCAAAAGTACCCAACACAAAAATTTATAAGTTTGCAGATGTAATAAATCAATCTCAGGAAATTTATAGGGAAGCCACAATTAATCACCCATTAAAAATTAGAGATTGAAGTTTATAAGATTTTTTTTAACGGAAATGTATCTTGTGGAGTGATAAATGAAAGTGGAGGAGGCCTTAAGTACAAATACATATTATATAATAGGTTTTGTTTGTGTACAAATTCATCTATGCTACATCTCCTTAAAACTTGAGTGTTTGATGCCCTATCTATTGCTTCCGATCTTATCGAAGGTGACTGAAGCTTTGTGTTCGTTCTGAAAAACGAAACTATTTTATGTCTCCAATTTAAAATATTCCAAGACAAAAATCCGTGTGAAAGTTCATTCAAATGCCTTTTGCCAAGCTATGTCCCGCACGAACCTACTGTCGACGAACTTAGCTCACCACATATTCTTAAAAGGCACCAAAAGATTTTTTATACACAAACTTCTAGCTTGATGTTAGTCAGACAATTTTTTTGCACGCTATCTCCTGGATTATTAGTACTTAAAATAATTTAGAATTTTAGAGCGTCCAGTTTTTAGAGCAAGGTCCTTTGTGAAGGGTTTTTTTTGCAATACTTTTAATCATTAGAAAAATAGGGTTAATGGTACATTAATAATAAACACAATTATTTACTTTTCAATTTTGGTTAATTAGTGTTATTTTGGTTATTTATTTATTTTATGATTGGGAAACCTGTGAAAGTGTCAATAATGAAATTACAAGTTTAATATAAATTTGAGTCTTTTCTTTTTATATCGAAATCTCTTTTATCTTGTATCTTTGAATGTTCTGAGAATATCTATTGATAGGTTCTATGTATTTGGATTTCAATGTTCATGAAAGTGTATATAATGTTGTAATTGAGCCATTATGTTATTTCAAAGTGTACAAGTTGTCAAAACAGCACAGAAAGTTACTTGGAAGTATTTCAAACTCAGTTGTTGATAAATTGATTCGGCCACTATTTGTTTGGGTAACTGTCTCTATCTGGGGTTTTCAATGTAAGTTTAATCGAGTTAATAGTAGAAGCTAGTTATGAAACTCTACAGTATGAACTGGCTGACTAAGAGTGGGACAAAGTTAGAACCCTGCTTCATGCCTTGCTACCACGGCAGCCCTCGTATTGATCCCTCGAGCTTGCAGCTACTGCACTCTCTCTCACACCGCTTTTCAAAACATAGCTTCATCTCACTCCAACTCACTGCTTTCTAAAGCTCTCAGTGCATTACCCCTCCCGTCCTCACAACAGCACTAGGATGACGTCATCAACACGCAATGCACTACTGACGCGAACATGAAACAACATTAGCATATGACATATGTATATATTCGCAAATATATATATATCTAAACCCTATAGTTTCCCTTTGTGTTGTATTACCACTGGGTGGATTTTGAATTTACATATATATGTGCTCTCAAGTACCCGCAACATCATATATACCTTACCTACATACAATTCGCATATATACTCTTATCATCATTACTGTCGTAAATTGCAAATTAGCATATAAAATACATTTTTCCCCTCAAATGATCATAACTGAAATTTAATTTTCCTGTGGAAAATGTTTTACTTTTGCACAACTCTGTCTCTAAGTTTCCATTTGCCTTTTGGGTTTAGTTAAAAAAATAGAATATATTAGTTGAATGGGAACTCTTTTGCTTTTAATAAAATTTCGTTAATATACATATGTATGTATTTATTTATTTATTTATTAATATNAAGTGTCTTGTTTTAAAAGTACACAAATATATATATTTAAAAATAATAATAATAACCCATCCTTATATTATATTATAATCCTTTATACTTTATAGGTATATTAATAATTATTATGATAACCCTGAAATTGTATAGAATATTTTTATATTGGAACAACGACTATGTGCCAAATTTTACCGTGATTGGATGACTGGAAGGGGTTAATTATTAGCCCTCCAAAGATTTTGAACACAGTCAGCCACAAAAAATCAAACAAAATCGAAACTAATATAAAGGATCTAACAAAATAGCCTGCCAATTAGTGGGGTACATAGCTTCCTTGTTACTATTTCGTATACTTTTATGAGTTTTTTGCTTTTTAAACCTATTATTGTCAAATTGATGCAATTTTCCCCCATTTTTTTAAACCTGTTAAAATTTTCTTTTGATTTTTGACCTGAATTAAAGTATCAATTTAGCAAAATGAAAAGAGGGCCGACGGTTAAAATTAATCTTGGACCATCCATTCGAATTTAATAAAATTCAGATGAGTACTTGTCACTTGTGGAGGTTAGGTGTAAATATATGTATGTTTGGGCGCATGTGGAACATAAACAAATTAGGCACAGAAAATTATAAGAGACCAACAATTGGCTAATTGTGACATATCATCCAAATTTCATTAAAATCGGACGTGTAGTTTTTGAGATA
Source organism: Gerris buenoi (assembly GCA_001010745.2). NCBI lineage: Eukaryota > Metazoa > Arthropoda > Insecta > Hemiptera > Gerridae > Gerris > Gerris buenoi. Next base: position 845,566 of record KZ651181.1, on the reverse strand, counting down.
TGTCGTTTCGCAAAAATTGAGCGAAAGACCGACTGGCCGACAGACGGACACGGAACCAAAAATGTTCCCGTATGCTTGAAACGGATATCTGTCTTAGAATTTTTGAAATCGGAGACAAAATATTTTCGTTCTTTAAAACGTTCGGAAGCTCGGAAGCAAATAGGGTTAACATTTATAGTTGTATTTGTGAATGAAAACTATCAAATATTTTATTAATAATACATCGGAAAACAAGAAAAATTCAAAGTTTGAGTTTTATCAGAATTACTTTACCTAAGCAAAAAGTGTTTATAAAATAAATCTGTCGTACGTGTGAAGCTTGGAGCATTATTGTTGGAAAAAAAAGAAAGAAAAAAAAAGTTTCCATTTTGAGAGATCATACCGTCAAATGCAGTCTAAACACATTTTAATCTTAAATATCGAGACGCTCATCTCCCAAGAAGATGGAAAAATCGTGAATTTTCATAAATTTATTGTTTCGACAAGTTGTATTCAAAATTAATTTTTGGATTAAATCTCAACTAAAAGGTAGACCATTTAAATGACAATAAGTGGTTTTCATGGGAATTATCTTGTTTCTGAAATTACCAATCTGTATAATGATTTAATGATACAGGAAAATATGGCCAACATATAGGACGAACAACATAAGGAAGCTTTTATTCCCTAAAACAGTTTTTTGTTTTAACATTCATCTGTGCATGCATCTAGCTATTTTGATTTATTGGTCTTTTTTTTTTGGGAAGGATTTCCCAATGGACTAAGACAAAACATAATCACCATGTTGGATATAGGTATATAAATATTGTATTATCAACATTATAATTATTAATAACCATTCGTTACTTAAAATAATGTTGTTTTTTTTTATCAATGTCTACTCCTTTTGAAAACAACTTTTGAAACAACTTTTGAGTAACCTTTTGAAATAATTCAAAGCACGATTATTTTGCACATATAGTGAATGCAATTTTTTTTTATCAAAGCTGTTCAACTTTCTTTTGAAATGCATTTATTCGAACTTTTTTTTAATTCCTCAGGAATATTTAAAATTAGCTGTATGCTTTGCATTTTGTTTTTCTTTCTTTCAAGTATTAATTGCTAAAATACATTTAGAGATATTGCGTATATAAATTTTTGCTTAACTAAGGTATTTATTGAAGAAATAGTAAATAAGTTTGTCATTATTTTATTTTAAACTTATTAATATTGAAGCAAGCTTCATACATTCAACAGACAATGCATCCTGTGTGTGTATGTCGCTAACGTACGACGATAACTCGAGTTAAAGTTAACCGATTTTGAAGTACTTTGGTACTCATGTTCATTTCACTAATGCTCAGGACGAGTTCATTGGACAAAGTTATCCGCCCAAGTTCCAATTTTATATTGGAAGAGAACGTTTTCACCAATATCTTATACGTTCTAACGTATGGATTTTAATAAAACGACTTAAAAAAACTAATTTAATGTTGAAACATGCATGTAAAGTTTCAACCAGGTACAAGCAGAAGTTTTCGTGTAGTGAAGAAATACATTTTATGATAGTTTAAATGGATTTGACCGGGGCGTGAAGGTTAGAATAGTTCTGTATCCTCACTACACGGTTCTTCACTACAATCGTCCTTTTTAATTATCAATTGATAAATTGATAATTAAAATACTCTGCCAATTGATGTGGCACATAGCTTCCTCGCAAAGAAAAGACCAAATTAAGAAAAAATAATCNATGGCGGTTCGCAAAAATTGACGACAGACCGACCGACAGACCGACAGACAGACACGGAACCAAAAATGTTCCCTGATGTCTGAAACGGATTTCTGTCTTGGAATTTTTGAAATCGGAGACCTAAAATTTTTTCGTTCTTCGGAACGATCACATAGCTTCCGTTACCTTCGGTAAGCTCGGAAGCAAAAATATTTGTTAATTTTAATGTTAATCTTAATTTTTAAATAAGATTGTTATTTGTTAATCATGATGATGATTAACAAAATTATTAATATTCAATATTTATTGTATTACGCTCGCTTCAATGAATCAGCTACGCGATGCTATTAGTTATTATTATAATAACCACTGTAATTACTTTTAGTTTATGGTTGAAAGTTGAAACTGCTGATCGACGTTATCTATTTAAATTTTATTATTTATCTTAAATATGGCATAAAAGTTATTTGTTTTTATTTTGAATTAAGTATTTTTATTAAATACAATTCTTATACGTTCCTACCTATGCAACAGATGTAATTTTTGTATAGCACTCGATTTATTTTGTTCGTGGTTTTATTACTACATATTAATATTTTCTTCCGATAAAGAATTTAAATGTATTTAATGTTAGCTATTTACTCTCTGACTTATAAACACATAAGGTGAGCTTAAATATTTCAAATCATTGTTTCTTTGTTAACTTAAATCGTGAGACTTTTAAAACTATTATTATTATTGTATTTTCAATGTGTTTCTCCATTGTTCATGTCATTAACTAAAATACTAATGTTTATCTCGGTAATATTTTGATTTGTTTTTTTATTCTGTATGTCTATATTATTTTTTTTTTTAAATAAAACCTCAATGAACTCATATATCATATTTATAACTATATGTGTTATAAATCATATCCGCATATCTCAATGTGTTATTTAATAGGTATTATCATTAACTTGACTGAGATTATAACGCACTGTCCAAGTGCCTTTCTTCAGAGTTGAGGCCTGGATTTAATATCCAAAGGATTTCGAAGGTTAACCGCACTAAGTATTTGAACTTTGTTGAGTCGTGCAAAGCCAGCTCGTACTGGAAATCATTCCCTTACCCAAAGCTTATAATTATATTTAAACCTAACGAGGAAGGTTGTTAAACTTTTCCACTCCTTTGCATTCGGAGAAAGAAGAAAAAAAACTTAACTTCCAACTTCTAATGTTGTTAAGGTCTATTTAAATTTAGGTTTACATTTTTCTTAAATTTTATTTGAACTTTCTTTTTAAAAAAGGGAAAAACTTTTTATAACCCTCTATTTCCTTCTAGAGTTTCAAAATTATTATAGGCTATAGACGCATATAATTTTTAATCCCTCGAATATTTAGTTGTACGTCACAAAGCTATTGGACTTAATGGGAGTGTGCATAGTATCTTTTTATACGGTAGTTGCTCCAAAAGCTTCATAAATCGTCTTTTGACTATTTTGTAGAACAACTCTCGCTGGACAGCTATATGTGCATTGCCGTGACTTGGAGTGCATATAAAATCAACTAAACAGTCCATCAGCGACCCTCAGAAAGTCGTGTGTTGACGCTCTTTAAAATGGCCGGACTTATTAAAAGTGATAAGGATTATATTGAGAGTATAGAAATGAGGTTTGCTCTGTACTTAAAATTTCTAAAAGAGTATTCAGATATTAATAATAAATAATAATGATAATAATCACAATAAATTGGTAAGGCGTGAAGTCTCACGTAAAAAGGGTTTCGTTGGTATTATAAACACAAAATTAGTAAGGGGGGGGGATTGTTAAAAAAAAAAAAAATTAAAGTATAATTTTTTTGACAAAATGGCGTGCAAAATTAAACGTTAACTTAAGTGTTACACATTTTTGTAATCTACTCTTCAATACCTTTCATTTGATACCCCACTTAAAATTTTAAATGTATTTTTCCCCGTGACAGGTATTAGCCGCCATTTTGGATTTACAGTAAATCAGATCGAATTGCTAGCACTTTCTATGGCCTAGCAGACAACACATTTTGCATATTTTTCTATATTTTTAGTTACAGCGGAAGTTCGATTTTAGGGAGGGGGACACGCAAAATTTCGATGTTTTTTTACAAAATGGCGCCGAAAATTAAACACTATCCCTAAGTGGTATATATATTTGTAATCTACTCTTCAATACCTTTCATTTGATACCCCAATCAAAATTTTAAAAAAATATTTTTTTCGCGCGACGTGAATTATCTATTTCGAATGGAGCTGATAATTTTGAGTTCGCTATATTTTTCCTGTGTGCGCGTCAAAACGATCTTTAATACTGGAAAGTTTAACGCTTTTATCAATTTTGTTTCAAAAGTTAATGGAACCGTACAGAGTGACAGACAGACAGACACAGGAACGAAACTATAAGGGTTTCTTTTTTTTGGTTTTACCAACGAAACCCTTAAAAAAAAACTTGTTTGAGGAGGTGTGCTTGGAAAATGGCTGGGCGGGATTGGAAAAAAAAATAAAATAAAATGGTCTTACTTATAATCAGTGGCGTAGCGAGGACACATTTCGTATCAAATAATCTATTTAATTATGTATGAATATTATTTTAAAGTTAATAATTTTCTTCTCGTAACTGAGCTATAACATGTACAATTAAAAGAGTAAGAAGAAATAAATTTACAAGATCTGTTTACAAAGCACTTTTCTATTCATAATTTTATAATTGTGTAGGGCATAGCACACGAATGTTAGATCTTATTAGCAACTCATTGATTGTATGCTCCCTTCTAACGAGAGGAAATTGAGGAGTTCATTGATTGCGACTCAGTAGATTAGTCCCGGTAACATCGAGTGTATGCGCCTAGCCTAAATCTCTCTTTGTTCATAATATCAGGAGTTGGGGAAAATGCTTGATCCTGTTTTAATTTTAATCTTATCTGAGTGATATGGAATAGCAAATTAGAGCTATCGCCTCAAGTTATTTAATTATTAAAGTTATCTTAAAGTAGAAACTCGCTAGCGCCCTAAGCTCAAAAGAATTTATTACAACACAAATAACTTACAAATATGTTTTATTTGATATAAAAAAGTTATGTACTTATACATTCAGAACTTATACTTTATTTTACTTGTATGTTGTACATTATTTTGTTATAAAAAAAATCATTTGAATGCTGATTGTAGACGGCAAAACTATTGCACATTTAATTCAATTTTTTCAGCATCAAAATTAATGGTACCAGAATTTAAATGTATGTTAAATGAAGAGGGTTTTTTTTTATTTTTTTATTTTTTATGTTTTATTTTTATTTTGTTGTTTGGTTTAGATTTAAATAAATATTAAACAACACAAAAAGAAAAATAAATAAGATAAGATTAATAAATTGGCCAAGGCCAAGTATATATTTTGAGCATAAACAAAAGGTCCGTAGAAAATTTAACAAATATCAACATGCCGGCAATTTAAAAGTTTGTTTTTGGCTATAACTTTTGAACTATTCATTATAATGACGTGAAACAAACGCTTTTACTGTCTAAACGCAATGAAATTTTTTAAATTTTTTTTTGGGGGGGGGGGTCAATAGCCACAATTTTAAGGACACATGGTGCAAAGATTAACAAAGGTACAAAATAAAAACTATTAAATTAGAACTTAGAACCATATGTGACGCATTTTCGTTTTAAATGAAGTTAAACTCTTTAAATTCCACCCCTATAGTTTTTAAGGGACGAATTTTCGGGGATGCTCTTAACATAACTGCAAAGTTTCAAAAATTTGTGTTGGATTCTTCATAGATCAGGTGTGTTACATGCAGACAGACAACCGCAATGTCTGAGTCCTTGTTTTTGTCTACGGACCCAAATATGATTTCACTGGTCCTTTTTGTAATAATTTCGGTCTAGGTTATGATAAGCTGTTTCTTTGCGAATCAAGATGAGCTCTAGTTATTCCGTTGTTACTTTTGTTCAATTTGAGAGTGCATCGTTCTATTTGCAGATATTTTAAGTGGATTCATGTATTTCAAGCACTCAGGAATAGAATTGCATTCTTGACTCGAGTCCCGGCCCTCGTAAAATACTGGGTCGGTGGTTTCGAGTGGCTGAATATTGCATGGCTATTAGATAGCTGGCAGAGTTACCTCTGGTGGATCTGGTCTCTAGTATGGCCGTGGTTTGATATTTTGCGTGACGGTTTGTTGAATTCCGTATCTCTGTTTGCCGGTCAAGTTGATGGATGCTAATGACGGCTGGAAATGTTGCCGGTTTGTAGTCGAGTCTAGTAGGTTAGTGTCGAGAGTCCGGTAGTCTCCTGTATGCACCTCTGTCCATAATATACATATCTCTGTGATATCTCGTACCGCCCTCCCGCAGAATATATTATACCGATCGATTAATCCGTCAACTCTGCCTCCCCGAACCTGGCTAGTATTGATCTATACGGTGAAGGGTTCCTGCCTTTACCACCCTCTACAAACAACCTTCCCTTCTATATCACTTTTGCGGCGCTCTCCCTCGTCTAACTCGCTCTCGTCGGGTACTTTTAACTTGAAACGAGAGTGAGTCGGTGGATTTATGTGACTTCTTTTATCACCGGTCGGGTGACAAGGGGGTGACTCACATCAGGTTTTCCTTCTATCTCGCTTTGTACATCGCCGAACTTTAATTACAGCACTCTCTTCTTTCTCACTCGTAGTTTCACCGGCTGGTGATAAGGGTTGGAACTCTCTTTTTTTCCTCGGCTGTCTATGTCACTCCGGAAGAGTGATTTACGATGGTGGATTCTTTGTTGTGTGGGATGCGAAGTGCTCTAGAAGCCCCGACTGAGTCATGGTTATCCGGAGGGAGTGCTGTTCTACTCCGTGTGGTGGTAAAGGTTTTGAGCTATGATGCGCCCAGGGAAATGGATAGGTTTTCCACAACCTACGATTTACTGCACCGCTCCTAGTCTGATTTCGTTTTGTTTTATGTCGAAAAATCAGAATAGATTGAGTTTTTTAGACTTCAAAAACAAGCGTATAGAGACTAGAGACTAAGCTACTGTATCATAGTACATGCTACGAACTCGTTTCTATATCGTACTTATAGGATTATCCTATATTTCTATAGTTTTATTTTTGATATATTTTATAGATTGATTGGCTTCATGTATTTTTTGACGTTTCAAAACTAAATCCATTATTCCTATATAACTGAATCCATAATTTTTAATTAACTGTATTGTTATTTAAATGTAAGCTAAAAGGACCTGTCTGTATATTTTATGACGTATTCTAATTTTGTTCAATAGTCCATTGAACCCTGTTCACTAACTAAATTAGAACCCTTCACTGAGGTTTGCCCTTTGATATCGTTGATAATGTAGTTATACAAGCTTCGGAAAATTTGAAGCTAGAAAATGTAATTGGTTTTAGAAATTTCTTATTTCAATATAAAGTGTTTGTTGTAAACTTAGATATGAATGGCATTTTAACTGGGTATAATTATTTATTTGATTAGGTCAATTCTTATTTTAGTTTACTAACTAGAAGCCATATTCTTTAGATATGTTCAATGAATAAAATGTATATGGTGCAATCGATCAGTTTATGGTTGTATATTATCACTAAATATTGTGATCGTATTATTTATAATATCATTGAACTGTTTGATGGCGATAAATTAAATTTTATACATTATTAAGCTACCTTTTATGATATAGGCCTTTTTGCTTTTCTAGACAAAATAATTTTGGTTGACACAGATTTTCTGCATATCTGCGAACAGGATGTAATATTATATCCTTAGTTTATTTATTAATTTATTAAATTTTTGTTATCTGACGCCTAGTGCACCGAAAATGTTACTTCCTATTAAAAGATAACAACATAATCTGATCCTTCGTATTCCTTGGCTGTCGATCTTGCAACAGACTAGCAAACCTATGAAATTTTGTAAATAAAAGGTTCAAAGTGAAAATTGAACCCGATTAGCTTTCAGTTTCCATTTTAACATTAGAGTCTCTGGGAGGGTTTCCGTAAGGATTTAAATTTCTGAATTTGTATGTGTACTACTTATTTTATTATTATTATTTATTATTTTATTATTATTATTTTTTTTCACGCTCACTTGTTTATCTTTTACTTTCGCTAGGACCCTAAGAGAAATGCAAAACAGACATATTGCCCATATTGGCACGTGGCAATGGTGGCTATACACAATTAAAATAATTAATATAAAAATTCCATTTTTGATAACTGGTCTTATGTACAATTTTTTTTTTCTGCATTCTTTCACAATAAATGGTTATTATTATTATTATTATTATTATTATTATTATTCTTTTTATTCTTTAACTTAGTTGTTTCTATGTGCAAAATTTTGAGAAGATTGAATGACGGAAAGTGGTTCAAAATTGGGGTAATAGGTGTGCGATGAAACTTAAAAAGCAAAGAAATATGACGCCATTTTGTTTTTTTATTATTATTATTTTGGTTTCTGTATTCTTCACCTTAGTTGTTTCTATGTGCAAAATTTGGAGAAGATTGAATGACGGGAAGTGGTTCAAAATTGGGGTAATAGGTGTGCGATGAAACTTACAAAGCAAAGTAATATAAGACCAGTAATAATAAGTGGTTCAAAATTGGGGTAATAGGTGTGCGATGAAACTTACAAAGCAAAGTAATATAAGACCAGTAAAAAAAATTACGAGTGTAAGAAAATTGGCGGCAAACACGGTAAATACTCAGTCAGAAATACCAAGTCAGAATGGCTGGCGCACCCTAACTAACCTTTAGATAAGAACAGTCGATTTTAAAGTGCCAAAACAAGGTGCAACCATGTAAGTATATTCTTTCTAACTTTAAAAATCTGGTTACCTAATTAATTTATGACCATGTCTGAACTATAATTTTAGGACTAATTAATATTTGTAAACGCGTATTATCGTTGGTTATGTAATTCTCGACAATGTACTTATTTAATTACGAAAGTTGAGCGTGGAATTATTTTGACCTTATTAGAGAAAAGTAATTTGTTATAAGTTTTTGTTTTGCCTAGAGTAACACTTGTTAGATTTAACTCACGTCCGCATTGCTTCCTTGTATTGCAACCTTAGTATCTTAAACTAAATAACATCCTTATGTCTAACATTCCCTGTTGGTTTGTCAGTCGTTCAATTTTTGCGAACAACTTTTTTTAAGAATTAAACGCCCTATTTTAATAAAATTTGGAAGGTAGGTAATAATTTGGCCATTGATGGTACCCTTTAAGTATCGATCTATTCTTTTTGTTTCACTTCCACTTGCGCACAAACATACATTTATATACACCTTATAAAGATAGAGTGCTTGATTTTCAAGAAATTTGGATGGTATGACAAAAGTTGTGTGCAGATAGCCCCAGATTAATTTCAACTAATGTATTTATTTTCCGGATTTTTATTCGCGAAAAAATAGACTGATTTAATAATTAGTCTGCCAATCAGTGAGGCATATAGCTTCCCAGCGTCCTAATTCGTATACTTTAATAGTTTTATGCTTTTACAATCGATTATTATCAAATTTATTTTACTTTTATAATCAATTTTTTTCAAAATCAATTATTTCACAAAATATTCACAATTTATAATCAATTTTTCACAAAACAAATTTTTTTTTTATTTTTTCATAAATTCAAGTATCAATTTAGCAAAATCGGAAGCAAAAGGGGGAATTAAATAAATTAAAAAATAATGGGTTGTAATATTATAAAATCATTTACATGATACGTTATAGGACGCAAGGAAGCTATGTACAATACTAATTGGCAGACGACGATATTTATATTATAGTCCAGGAGATAGCGTGCAAAAAAATGTCTGACCAACATCAAGCTAGAATTTTGTATACAAGTCAATCTTTTAGCGCCTTTTAAAAATATGTGGTCGGCTAAGTTCGTCTGCGGGATATAGCTTGGCAATAGGCGTTTGAAAAAAAACAAACCGGTGGAGAGCGGCCATGTCTTACCAATTATGGTGGACAATGTGATTTTCATGATCCTGAGTACAGAATTAGTTAGTAGACCGACAATCAAGTTTATGTTAGTTTGTCCCTTTACAGGCGATCATGTTGATTTTTAGTAATATTTGAATAACAAACCTATCAACTGTGAAAATAACATCGACTTGACTTTTTGTCTACTAACTAATTCTGAACAGAGGATCATAAAAATCATACTGTCCACCATAATTGGTGGGACATGGCCACTCTCCACCATTTTGTTTTTTTCAAATGCCTATTACCAAGCTATGTCCCGCAGACGAACTTAGCCGACCACTTATTCTTAAAAGGCACTAAAAGATTAACTTGTATACAAAATTCTAGCTTGATGTTTTCAGACACTTTTTCGCACGCTATCTCCTGGACTATTATATTTATTTTCATTATTTTTACTTTTAGAATTTAAATGTATTAAAAATGTGCAGTTATAATTGGTATCTTATATTCTGTTATTTATATTATTGTTTTATTTTAGAAGATGCGTATATTATACGCCCTTCTCTTGATTAGGAACTTGCGTCTATAACGTTTAAATTGAAGTGTACTTCGTAGTAGTACTAGTACTTCGTACTAGTTTAATTAAATTTTAAAAATTTAAAGTTGAGTCTGATATTAGATTAAGTGATTTCTATTCAACATCTAAAACAAATTGTTATGTGTAATATTGGTGGGGAATTTGTAAGGGAATTGTGAAAATTCACTTTGCAATCCAATTTGGAATTGTAGAAGGTTTAGCTCATAGCAGTGCACATGAAAAAGGGGTTGAGCCGGAGGCGCGAATTTGTATGATTGGAATTTTTGCTTTTACAAGATAAAACGGCTCAATAGCAAGCGGAAAGGGGTTGCAGCGTACATAAACACGTTATTTCCTAGCAGTGCATCTCTGATTTAGATTTAAAACCGTGCACAAGCGGGGGATGAAAATAGGGGGCTGCATCACCCGTCCCCCATCTGTAAATGCGTTTTTGCTGCCAGCCAATTTGCTGTGTGCTCGGAAATGTTAACTGGTATATTGCACTGGCGTATCAACCCCCTTCTCTCAATTTTTTTTATTTATTTTACTTTTATTCTTCTATTTACGTCTGCATTTGATTAGATTCATACGAACATACTTCAAACTTATTGTAGAATATTAGAATTGTATACGTTTAAAATTATGGTGGGAATTAGGTTTCCTGGTTTTTTTCGCTTCAGTTCTTAATTCATTAAGACGATTATTTATATCTTGTCTTTTTCTCTTTGGTTTTAATTATAATATTAATGATTTACATATTTTGACAGGCATTAATTTTATAAAAAATTAAAAGTGTAAATATAATCCATCAAAAGAACCTAGAAGTATAGCTCTAAACACCACAAGTTGTATATTTCGCTTCCTCTACTCTATATGATCAATGTCGTATGTAAGCAGAGTAATAATGAAATTAGGTCTCCAATTTCAAAAAACTCCAAGACAGAAAACCTTTTCAGGCATCAACAAGCATTTGTTCTTCTTTGCCTGTCGGTTTGTCTGTCTGTATGTATGTATGTATGTATGTCCACCATATCTTACCAACATATCTTATAAAGTGCTCATTCTATTTTAATGAAGTTTTGATGGTGGGTCATAATTAGTCAATTGTTCGTCCCATGTAAGTTTCAACCTCCTGCCTCCATTTGTTTTTCTTCCACATGCGCAGTAACATACATTTATTTACACCAATATGTATAGTTTATAAAATGTGGATGGTGCGTCGAAAGTATCTTGCAGAAAGCCCCTGATTAATTTCAACCATCTCCGCTTATTTGATTTTACTTAAATGATACTTCTATCCATTTAAATAATCAAAACAATTATGTCTCATTTGAAAAGGAAGTATAGGAATACGGTTAAATAAATTAGACAATAATGGATCGAATAAAATCTATATGTATAAATTATAAATGTATATACTACATAGATCGAGTAGTTGGATTCTTGAAGGGTAAGGGGGGGGGGAATCAATATTTACTATTAATCAATAAAGTACCATCAATATAGGATGCGAGGAAGCTATACGTGCCACACTAATTGGTAGACTACTAATATTATTTTATTTACTTGTGTAAATATTTTAAAATTTGTATAATTTAATTCATTAAATTAGAGAACATTTCCCAAGGGTATACTTATATGTAGTCATATAATTTCGTTTCCCCAATTAAAGTTCAGTTTTGCTTATTTAGTTGGCATAAGTATAAAGTACATATTAACCTTTATTGAACCTATAAAGAATCATTTTGTAAACTAATGTATAATAATTTTAAGGTATTTAATTTATAGTAATAGTAAAATTAAGGAAATTATTGTTTAACTTTAAGCAGGGAAAAAATAATGTTATACCTGACCCTTCATATCGCTTACCTTTTCTTCCTTAATTCTTCTATTGCCCTAGTCTACCCCCACTTTCTATTCATATTTTAAGTAAAAAAAGCTTGTAGTTAAATTACATATGTAGTTAGTTGAATAATGACTATTACTATGCCAACTCTTATCTTAACACTGAAGATGATATAAAATGTTAAAACGCGTTTGTTAATTATTATCAGTATAAATATGCGTGGTGACAATACTGTTAGTTAACTTCTACTCATAGTTATGAAGTGGTGCCACAAAATTTCAGTCAACACAACTAATGGTTTTTAAAGTATTAACGTCTGATGAAAAAATATATATATACACTCATATACGAGTATATGTATATATATTATCGTGATAGTGTCGTTAGTTGTTCTGTCCTTGCCTACTATATTCGGCAAGGATTCTTTTGCCCTATCATTATATTGTAGTCTTCCTGTCAAGTTGTTGGTTATATGCCATATGCTACACCTTGCCAGGGTTTATTTGATCTGCGTGATGCCAAACTAGATGGACGTGTTAGTGATTTATTGGCTAGAGTGTTTGATTTTGTTGCCTGTTTGATCCGAAGCTAAGTGCTTGGTATAGTCAAGGTAGATTATTGGCCCTAGGGCTGCTATTCCATACAAAGGTCAAGGTGTTCCGATCAGGCTCTAAACCAACCTCACCTTCTTTTTTTCCGCAGCCTCTCACCGAATACAAAGTTTGGACCATCTGCCTTCACGCTTAAAATATTTGAATTCAAATCTCTTTCTCATCTTCCCTTTTCATTTGATTGCATACGGAATGTGACTTTTAATAGTTTATTTATTTTTTAAATTACTTTATTTCTCAAAAATTCTTTATTTCAATTCTAAAGGTCAGTCGACCATTAGCAGATTCTTGGTTTATTGAATTTTTAATGCTGGATAATCTTTGCTAATTGCATACCAAGAAATTGATGCAATAAATAGTGTGTCTACGACCTTCGGATTTGGGAGATTTGATCTAGGGGTCATCACCTGCTGTTTGTGACTTTTACTGTGGAAGTCACTGTTAATAAGTCATTACTAAGATTCTCTTCCTTAGTTTGAACAACCATGAAAAAATGTAAAACTTGAAGACCTCATATTACCTAAAAATGTTGCCGATACTACTAGTCCAGGAGGTAGCGTGCAAAAAGTGTCTCACTAACATCAGCATTAGATGTCGGAATTTTGTGTGTAACTAAATGTTTTGGTGGCTTTTAAGAATATATGGTTGGCTAAGTTCGTCTGCGGGACATAGCTGGGAAATAACCATTTGAAAATAACAAAGCGATGGAGAGCGGTCATGTCCCTGTCCCGCCCTTTTTTGATGAGCAATGTCATTTTCATGATCCCGAGTACGAAATTAGTTAGTAGATCAAACATCAAGGTAGTTTGTCACTTAATAGGTGACCTCTTTTATTTGGAGTAATATTTGACTAACTATCCTACATACATTTTTATTGATCTAGCCAAGGATGCATTGTAAGTTTATTCGCTATTTCGATGTATTAAATATTGATTTTAAATATGCAAGTTAGGGTAAATCTATCCATCTAATGTACTGTTGAGTTGCATAACCATTTAATGCTTGTGAAAAGGAGATCGTTGTGTGTTAGTGACTACTCACAGAAATGAAACATTCTTAACATCAGGCAAGATGTTTACATGTAAGGTAATCTGTGCAATAAGTTCCATAAGTTGAGGTAAGTTACCTTTCCGTAATAGTGCATTAATTATTCAACTGTGAATTGCTTTTCCTCTTGTCTGGCCTTACGAAAACTATTGAGGCAAACGATATAAAAATATTTAATTCAAATTAAAAAGCGGATCTTCTATATGGTCACGAGACTTGGACAAATAACTAATGACCTCAGAGAATTTAAATTGCATAAATCGTCATCTACGAAACATTTTGGTTATTTGGTGGCCTAATATATTCTTCGCTTCGGACCATTGGAAAGTCACCGACTAACCATCCCCCAGCCGGCAACAGATCAAGAAGAATGTACTCCTTTGACCCAGAGAGAAGCATATCACGACAAAGGCATTAGAGTGGAACCTGCAGGAAAGCAGGAGGCTTATACCGCGGCTCACGTGGCGGTTTATTGTTATGTCGGAGCTTGAAGAGGTCTGTGTCTGTAAGATTGGGCAAACAGCAAAGAAACTTCCTAAAGGTTGACCAGGATGGCGAGAGTTCATAGAGGCCCCATGTTCCTCTTAGGAATTACAGAATCCTACTACCACTTCTTAACTGTGGAAAATCGAGCTAATATTAATAATAAAGAAGATAATATCAACTATTACTAAAAAAAATAAAAAATAATTTTGTCTTTCTAAATTGAAATAGTTGTTAATAATAATAGGCCAGTCAAATAGTACACTAAAAAACAATAAAATCGCAAACAAACGGCTAGTTCTGCATTTTTAGTATGTTGTTAGGGGCACTACCAGTAGGCTATACCTAATTTTGCAGCTTCGAAATACCTGTGCTAGCTGCGTAGCACTCGAAAAACCACGAAATTTTCGCACTTTTTGCGGTTTTCTTGCTATATCTTCTAAACTATTAGTTTTGTCAGGAAACATGTTATATACGTGTTTAATGTAGGTTAAATTTGCTACAAGTGAAGACCAGAATCAATTCTGTAGGTCCAATAGTTACCAAGATACAGCCTTCCGAAAATGGGCTATTTTTCCCAAAGAAGTTAAATGTTAAGAGTTGGTTAACTTTTGATCCCGAAATCATGGAAAATACTCATTTTAGGATAAAGTCATAAGGAGAGATGTTGTAGCAAATGTAGTAGGCTTTAATCTCATCACAAAACAATGTCTGTAGGTGTGAAAGATTCTCACAGTTCTTAAAAAAAAATGGAAGATTTGAATTTTTCGCAGATTTACCCTGTTGAGTTCCCACGACGGTTTCAGGGGTATTTGACTGCCTCACACACGCCATTTTTCTTCAATGTTTCTTCCGTTAGCTGGCTGTGATTAAATAAGATTTTTTTTTTTTTAATGATTCTGGTCTCCACTTGTAGCAAATTTAACCTACTTTAAACACATATAAAACATGTTTCCTGACAAAAATAATAGTTTAGAAGTGCGAAAATTTCGTGGTTTTTCGAGTGCTGCGCAGCTAGCACAGGTCTTTTGAAGCTGCAAAATTAGGTATAGACTACTGGTAGTGCCCCTAACAACATACCGAAAATTCAGAACTAGCCGTTTGTTTGCGATTTGATGTACTATATGACTGGCCTAATATACATAAATATATGTATAATTATTCTTGTCCACCTTTAAACATGATTTTTTGAAAATATTTATTCCTCGAATGCCCCCAAAACTTGTTATTAGAAGCCATTTAGGTTCATTACTTTAAATACAAAAATTTATTTTTTTTGTTTTTTTACACTTGCTACAGAACTATTTTGTCTACCGGTTTTATTTTGTGCTTGCATAAAAGCCAATTAAATTTACTACAACTTTATTTCTTATGACTTTTTTCTTAGGGGAGATGTTTTAAGCCGATATTCGCATCGAAACGAAAGCAATAAATAAATTTTTCATTTTTTGGTAAACACTGCCAATTTTCGACGTGCCATATCTCGGTAACTATTGGACGTACAGAGTTGTCATTGATTGTAAAAAAAGCTAATTATATTTACTACGACTTCATTCCTTATGACATTTCGCGTAGCTTAATAGCTTTACGCCGATATTCGCCCCGAAACAAGAGAGGTACTTAAAAATTCAATTTTTTGATAAAAATTTCCGATTTTTAAATTACAATATCTCGGAACTTATTGGTCGTACAGAGCTCTGGTTGAGCTTATGCTACTGCAAATTTACTGAACTAAAAAAAAAGTAGGAACAACTAACATCGAACAACTGAAAAAAATCCAAAATTCTTTCAGTTTTTCAGCTATTAAGCAGCTTGCACAGGTTTTTCGAAACTGAAAATTTAGTATCACACTACCCTAACTAGTCGTAACAACATATCAAAAAATCAGAACTACATCAAGCTTTGCAAATTATAGGTCTAATTTGACTGACCTAATATTCTATTTTTGTGTTTTTTACGATTGCACCTGAACTATTAGACCTACAGACTTTATTATGTATTTAACAGAAAGCTAATTAAATTTGCTACAACTTTATTTCTTATGACTTTTCTCGTAGGTAGGCTGTTTTAGCCAATATTTGGCCTCAAACTTGAGCAACACTTTTTTTAAAAAATCATTGTCAATTTTCGAAGTGTCATATCTCGGAACCTATTGGTCGTACAGAGCTCTGGTTGAGCTTATGCTACTGCAAATTTACTGTACTTTAAAAATATAAATAACACCTAACATCAAAAACACATAGTTTACGAGTTATATGGCAAAAACTAAAACAAGTAGGGAATTTTTTCAGTTTTTCAGCTATTACGCAGCTAGCACAGGTTTTTCGAAGCTGCAAAATTAGATATAGACTACTGGTAGTGCCCCTAACAACATACTAAAAATGCAGAACTAGCCGTTTGTTTGCGATTTTAATGTACTATATGACTGGCCTANTACTAAATTGGCTCTACAACAATAAAATACACACAATGTTATTTTTTTGTATCCAGCTAGTAATTAATATAGAAGATGATATCTACTATAACTAAAAAAAAGGTTTGCCTTAACAAATTGGAATAGTTAATTAATTGAATAATCTTGTTTCATTTCTTATAATTCTTTTCGTAAAGCTAACTGAACAATTTTGTTAATTGTAAATATACCAATTACATATTATGTTCTTTCTCTAAGATATTTCTTCGTATGATAATTGATTTTAATTTATTTCTTTTTTAGGAAGTGGATTTAGAGTAAGGTGTGGGAAATTTAGGTGTGTCTTTTTGCTATCCTTGATCTTTGAGATTGCCGAAACCATCCTATCCTTCCTAATAAAAATAATTTAGATAACTACATAATATACGTATATGTATATATAATATAATATATTTGATGTTATATAATCAAGCTAAATCATTTTTCATTTGTTAATATGTTATACCAATTCAATTTTCAGGTAAATACCTGAAACTTGAATAACTTTTTGAAAAATATCTCCTTTGTAGCCACCACTAATTATAAACTGATATATTATTTTTCTTTACAACTAATGTTTATTAATTTATCTTATCCAAAATTTGCTTTTAGGTAGTCATTCAATTTATTATTTTTAACCGTAGGCGTCCAAGCTGTTCTTTCGGTATAACGAATTATTTTTTAATTTATAATACCTCTTTTGAGATATTAACTCTTTTATGTAAACTTTTGAATAAATGTTAATCTTATAGTCATAGCGGAAGGGTTCTCTTTGCTTATTTCTTGTTTTAGAATAGCTTATGGGAAAGGATACTAAATTGGCTCTACAACAATAAAATACACACAATGTTAATTTTATTTTTTCTCATTTTGAAGGAAAAACGAACGGGACTGAACTCTAATATTACTTTTTGTCGCTCTCAATTCTTAAATTAAAGAGCCTTTAGGTTTAATTCTATTTATCTTAAACTTTATGTGGAATTAATATCCGAGCTTTTTTGGCGGTAATCCTGCCAAGAACGCCATGATAAAATATTAGAATTAATTAGTTAAAAAATCTATTTATTCTTACACTTAGTCACATATTAAACTGTTTATTTAGCTTTTTAATTCCATAAATAATCATTTAATTGATTATTATATTCTATAAACGTATTTATTTGTTTGTTTACAAATTCTTTATTACAATGACATTAATACACAATAATACAATAACAATGATTTAAAGTGAGGGGCTTTTGAATTGATCTATTTGAAAATTGTGTCTCTTTAAAACTTCTTATTTTTAGCAGTACGGAAGCCTGTTCCACTTTGAATAATATACGACGTGGTTTCAGTTTAGACCAACTATGTATATGAACGTACATAAAATAAAGAGCAAACGGTTTACTAGATTTATATTTATCATGCAAACGTTATGTACCTATGCATAAAAATGTGCGGGATCCTCCTGCATTGCACTTTGGATATCAAGATGATTGTACACTTTCCCTGTTAAGTATTGCAGAGTTACATTAACGTGAATTACTCTCTATCTACTAATAGTTGTAATCAGTGATATCCTCATTGTCGTACCTCAGTACCCTGTACCCTTGTTGGTGGTTGAATCATGCCTCTATTTTGAACGTTGAACTGTTAACTTAATTAATTACTCCATATTTACTAGGACTAAATACTCTCCATCTTAAAAGCTGCAAGCTCTTTGTTAGTTTTTATTAAAGAAAAATGGAGCATCACTTTGTAATTTTAGTTTGTGGATTTACATTTTCTGTTGTGTAGTGAGGCATCGTTTATTGTGTTTTTATTTGTCCTTTTTATGTATAATATAACGTTTGTGTGATAAATCCAGTAAACCGTCTGCTCTTTATTTTATGTAAGTTTATACATAGTTGGTTCAAACTGAAACCGCATCGTATATTATTCAAAGTGGAACAGGCTTCCGGACCCAGTGGCCAGTATTTTCTATGAAAGTTGGTCGAACAACCTCTTGTTCTCAAGTCAAATGCAAATGCTTTTTGTGGGCAATTGAGGATGGGGTTTAGTTGAACCTTTGTACATTTGTGTTCGGAGGAGTGGAGAGGTCAACCGTGGGTACGCCACGTTTGTCGGCCGGGTGTAAAGTTGGACATCTGTCCGTAGATTGAGAGGGTAGAGGGGTGGGTGGTAGTTTCCCAGCTGGTAGTTGGAAGGCACGTGGGCTAGCATGAACCCTCGGGTCCATCCCGATACCCTAGCCAAGGGGTATTATGAAACCGGACAAACTAGCAGGAAGAAACGTGCCTTCAGCATCCGGTCTCCAAGCCCTAACATAGCCGGATCAACCGTATAAAATGTTCTTCTGGAGTTGGCTCCTAGGCAGGTCTAAACCAGCGTCCTAAGGCTTCTCTCGTCCAACCTTTAGATTTCCTGAATCAAACCATTGAGATCTAATTTCTGTGACCTAGTCTCACAGTACTACCTGTTTTTTTTTTTTTACCATAATGCAACTGCATACAAGATAATACTTATCAATATTTTGTTGTTACTCGAGAACTTAAGATCATAATAATATGCTAAAAAGCCTGAGATGATATTAGCTTTTAATATCTTCTGCAATCATTAGATCATTTTCATTTAGGCGAAAAACTCATCATATATCATTAAAATAGTTGTATACAAACCGATGTATACATGTTAAAAAATAAGATGCAACTGCTATTAGCTAAAGTTAAGATGAATTTATTACTAGGATTTTGTTACTAGGATTTCATCCCTCTTGTTATCTAAACCCATCCTATCTATCCTCGAAAGAAAAATTATTGTTTTTTTATTAAATAGATTTTCCACTGTTAAATATAATCCTTAACCCTGAGTTTTTCGGTAAAATGTAATAGTAAACACGAAGGAAACGTGCTCCCGAGAAGATAGCTTACAGATAGTTCGGTTCTATGATTGAAACATTAAATATAATACAGGGGCTAAGATGAAAAAAAACAAAAAAAAAAAAACACCGACAATGAAGGTAAAACGATATCACAATAATACACTAATAATAGGAATCCAATACATTCTGAGTATTTATTACTTTGTTTATTAAAAGTTTTTTGATACGAATCTATTTTTGTTCTAGTTAGATATGTAGCTTTTATTCTTACAACCTTTACTTTTTAAACTCGAAAATGTAATTAATTCTAATTTGTTACGAATGGCTCTACTAAACATAGCAGCAGTCTTGCTGTAATGGAAATTTAGAGCCCCATAAGAGGTCTGCTACGAAAATTTTGAGAGTTGTATCGCTTTATTTAGATTGTCTAAGGAAATTAACGATGTTACCAGTACACAAGGTTTTGTCTTTTTTTTAACTGCGAGGGCCATGTGTTAGCCGCACTTTTTTGAATTACTCATTCCAACAATTAAATGCTAATTCACTGGTCATAGTCTAGTGAATTGCATGCATAGGATGTAGCCAGAGGGGGTGAAGATGGGGGTTGCACGACATTGGAATTTCTTTATGCAACCTTAATTTTCTGGGTGTAGCTCGACTACTACCCTACTTCCCCAATAGCAGTTTTGTTTCAACTCTACGCCCGCTATGTACAATACACACACAGATATATATATATATATATATAAATAGATGTGTGTGTATGTATGTATTTTACTTTCCTCTCCCCCTTGAGATTAAAACTGACCTTTTATGCATATTTCACCCCTTTGAGGGCAAGTTAAAAAGTGCATGTGTGCTTTGTTACTGTTTAAGGGTGGGGGATGAGGGTGGGTTGTTGTATGGTATTTTATCTTGAATCTTTACTAAACAAGCATTCATTTACTTATCAATGTTTTTCGTATATTAAATTAAAAAATTATAATCAACATTAATGAGCAACAAAATTCACAATTCATTGAAAATAAGGTATCACCATTTAGATAAGACTAACTTAAGTCTTTTTGCTAAGAACAACTAGAACATTTGGTTATCTGAGATGTCGCGAACTAAAATGAGTAACCAAAAGAGTCTTGATTTTTAAATTAAGCAATGAAACAATAGAAATTGATGGTAGCCAGGATAAGTGAAACTTAAAATCAAAGTTTGGGATTTACTGATATTTCGTCGATAATAATATCATTATTTACATACTTGTACGAGTATTAAAACTTTTTTTGTAAGTACGTTTTGCCGAAACTTTGATAAATTCAACACTTTTTTCTCAAATTTAATATATTTTATAATAATATATTTCAAAAATGGAAAGAAATGGAGGACTATAAAAAATGGAGGAAGCTTTGTGATACACCTACTCGCGGCAGACGTTATTTTAATTTACTTATACCGTATTCAAGACATTTTTATAGTCTTGAGTACGTGATAATTAAATTAAAATAACGTCTGCCAAGTAAGTGTAGCACATAGCTTCTTCGTATCTATAACATAATTGTATAGATCAATCAATCAGCATTGTGTGTATTGTCTTTTCTTTCATTTTGGAGTCAATCCCAAACTATCCACCAATTTTGAGCACAGTCGGTTCGTTAGGCTGTGAGAAATTGATGTTAAGGGGAATTTTACGTTTCTGCATGAGCAGTAGGCGATCCCGATGAAATTCGTGGGAAATTATCTATGGGTCAGTCACTAGCTATCCACCAAATGACTAAAATCGGTTAGTCGGACCTTAAGAAGTTGATGTTCGGCGGATTCTTACGTTTGCGCAACGTAAGAATCCGCCGTGGTTACTAGAAATCTAATTATAACATTTTTACGTGACTACCTCTAGCAATAGGGCATCATAACCTGTAGAATCCCTGTCGGGAATCTAAATCGGATGAAAATTGTACGTATGGCAAAGATTCGCGGACACATAGACCGTCAGACCCGAAAATTTGTTCAGGAAGGTCTAAATCGTAAAATGCGGGTGAAAATTTTGATTCTGAAGGAAAAAAAAATCACCTCCCAAATTTGAACACAATTTTCTGCTACCTTTGGTGTACTCGGAAGCAAAACAATAGAATGTTATGCGTATTTGTAAAATTTGCATTCCTTTGAGTATAATTGTGTTTCATATAGCAGCAGAAAATTCCATGTAAATTTGTATTGAATGTTAGATGGCAAGTTTTACTTAGCTTAATGAGAGAGTAAGACATTCAATGAAGCGTAATTAAGTTAATTTTTAGAAACAAAATAATAAAATAAATGAAATAACTTTAAAAAAAATAGTTAGTACAGTGGAAAAATTATTAAATTTTTTTTGTGGCAATAAAATTATGTGTTTAAGCAATCTTCTTTTTCCAATTATTATTATCTTCCAATTTTACTTATAAACAAAAGAATTATGTAATATTAAACATTAATTATTATTTGTTCTCTTTTTGTTACAGGTATGAAATTTCAAATAATATGATTCGAAGATAAACAGGCACGTGTATGTATTACAACTCATTATTTTAATTTTAATATTAATTGTATGTCATTGTGATGTTTCATTTGAATTTTTAATAATTACAGTTATATACAGTCTAAATCATGTTGTATAAATTTGTAGTTTTATTATTTTATTGTCACTCCTATTGGGTAGTTGGATAATTTTGATCCAAGTTTGAGAATTAATTTATTGAGAATAACTTATTTTGAATTTTATTATTTATCATTGTTATCAAAATAACTAAAACAAATATAATTAAATAAAATTTTATTTGCTATGATAGTTCATAAGAAATGCAAACAACTCAGAAGTGAAAATGATTAGTGCATTATTAAAGTACAATCAACTTTTTTATTAATATGGATTTATTTTAATTGATAATATAATAAAAAGTTTTTAACGGTTTGCCGCAAATATTTGAGGTTTCGATCGGTTGTTATTAAAACTTATGTATATCTTTACTTGATATTAGATATTGTCGTTCATCATACTGAGTATTCGCATAGTTACTCTGTTTTCATGACGTTTCAATACGGATTAAATAAAGTTTTTTGATCTAAATTGTCCATGGAAACTAAGATTCAATATAATTTAGATACAGATACAATCCTAAACTCGTATATGGATCGAGTTTCATGGAAACACCTGAACTCGATCCTGACATGCGCAGAGTGTGAGTGTGAGTGCCCCTGGCGGGTTTTCTGGTGAAACTAGTCAAATCTGTCAAAACTCCACACTCCACTCAACCAAAAACATAACCTGTATTTGTCATAATTAGTTTTGTTTTTAAAAACAAACTTAAAATCCTGGTTACAAAAGGTAAAGGTTACAATTTTTTGTATTATTATATTCATTGGTGTATTGAATACCGAATTCAATACCATTCATGGTAACACCAAACTTGTTAAATCCCAAAGCAGGATTCAATCCGCATTTTAACTGATCATAAAAAACAGTTTTTTATCCATGATTTTTAACTAATGTTTTATCCTCAATTTCTCTTCGCACCTGTCTTTACTCACGTGTAATCAAACTATTGGCTTAATCGATTTTAACTTGGTTCATTTAATATCTGATAAAAAAAATGTTATTACGAGCATACCATAAAAAGAAAGAAGAAAAAAAAAAGAGATTTAGTTTCGTGTTGTCTGAATTTTGCAGCCGCCCTTAATCTTTTTTTTCCCCGTAATATATTTTTATCTATTCTCCGCTTATAAAACCAGCAGGAAGTATGGCTCATAAGTTGGGCTCCGGGATATGACCTTTGGAAAGCATTAGACTGGAAGTATCGGATTACTTTGCGGAGAGTTAAACCCCATGAGAGGGGTGCGACTGTCAACTCGTTCTTCCTTCTCAGCTCAGCCCTGTCCCAGGAAAGCACCTTAATCTGATAGAGTTAAGGATGGGACACCTCTGTCAAGGTGTGTCGGAGTTGATGATTCGGAGCATTGCACTCCTCATCCCTTTTACTTAGTGAGTAACGTACTCTTAATAAGCTCATCCTTGATCTAATCTCGTCGAGTCCTTTGTCACTTAAGTGGCTTTTTCGGTTATTACTCCCCATTAGAAGACTTCGGTATCACTTAACACGTGTATTTGATCCTTTTTAGTTAACTAACTTGGTTTTTAAAACTTGTAGTTTTTTATATACATATATTTTTCATCCAGAAGGGAGGAAACATTAACTTTCCACCCTAGTTTATAGGGAGGAAAGCATCCCATTACAGCCTAGTCGTGAAAATCGTGGCGGAAAGTAGAAATCGTGTTGGAAAGTAACAGTTGAGCCAACTTATTATTCTTAAAAAAATCAGTGTTGCCTGTTTCGTAACTATAATAGCAGTTTTTTTAACTCAATGACTCGACAGGTTAAAAGCTTTTTTATTAAATATTACAGTGTTTAAATGACACGTACTTTTGATTGCCTTGATACTTTAATTTTTATCGTCATTTTAAAATGTCGTATGACTTCATAACTGAGTTTAAACAAAACTTATAGAAAAGAGTCCTTGTAGAAAAGAGGTAGGTTACATCCCATCAGGTTATATTATTGTTTTTGATTTCTCGTATTTTAGAGATAAACACAAATAAATTAAATATTATTTTGTAGTACATTTTGTGTATTATTAAACATTTGAGTTATAGAGTTATTCTTATAATTACATAGTTATTGAAAGTTATCAGGGCCGCCCTTAGGCAGGGGCAACCGCCCCGGGCCCCGCGCTTTTAGGGGCCCGAGGAAATTTTTTTATGTTTTCTTTGATTTCTATAATAACTTTAAGTTATTATAGAAATCAAAGAAAACATAGTTGGAATTGATGAATTGCACATTTCATTTACATTATTTTTTTCTTCAATAAGATGTTATAAAACTTCTTTTTTTTGTTTTTAAAAATCGTTAAACAAATTAGGTAAAGGTGTAAACATTTGTAAACTTAGTTTTTAATACCTAAATAAATTGATAAATCGAAATCCTAGGTTTATTTGTGTTGTTTTCCACCCTTCTGGAGGAAAAATCTTCTACGTACCACGGGAGCAAGTCCATAGCAAAAAGTCATAGCACCCTCGCTATAATTAGCTCCCTCGGCTATGCCTCGGGATTAAACTTCATGGTTCCCTCGGCTGCGCCTCAGGAACCAACTAAATAACTCCTTCGCCTTCGCCTCAGGAACCAACAATAACGCTCAGGGAGTAATGACTTTGTTTCCTCCCTTGGTGCGTAAATAACTATTTTTCCCCCAATTGCTGATTATTTCCTAAAATAACCATTTCCTTTAAAATCCCGTGATATTATTCCATTTTAAAATTAGCTCAGCGATTTTAAAGTCAGATGTTTTTATTGCCTACTTTTTTTCTTCTTTTACGTTACAAAAAGTTAAGATACTCGATTTTTAATTTAGTTTAAGCTCCTTGGAAGCAATAATCTTGTTAAGAGTTGTTTATCCATGATGTAGGCAATAACATAAAATTATTTATTTTAAAGAATTAGTATTTTTTTTTTTTTATTGATGCAAGTAAATATGCTTAAACGGCTGTGTTGTAGTATTTGATCAGATTTTTAAGAACCACCTGTCTTAAAGCATTAATTATTGTTCTTTGAGCAGTATTACTCTCACACGGTTATTGAATAAGCAACTATGTACCTATTTGAATACCAGCAGACCCAAAAATATATTTTATTTAAAATTATAAATGTTTTTGTAAGCTTACTGTTCTAGATCGTATGCCCGAATCGCAAGTTCGGTGATTTGAATTTTTGAATACAGAGGAGGTTATAATTTTATTTTTATAGTGTCTTTTTACCTTAGTTGTATGCGGAGAAAACAATAATGAAAAACTTTTTATTAAACTTGTAATAGCAAAACGAGGGAGTTGAATGTATAATAGTCCATGTAGGGAGCAAATTTCTGATTTCCTTTCTAATAAATCAACATCTAGTATTATCTAACAAACTGGAATGGTTGTAACAAAATCTCATTACTGACAGATGGATGGGTTTTAATGACTAATAACGGTGTAATCTAATACGGGATAGGCTGCAAGAGACTGTTGAAGAAGCGGGAGAGCTATAAATGATATTAGCTTGCTCCGGCTGTCTCATGTGTTAGTTCGGTCAAGTTGAAAACTCCTCTCCCTTGTTTATTCGTGGACCAAGGGACTTTGTTTATTAAACAAAAACCTTGGTCCTTGTGACCAAACCACCTAGTCGCTGCATCTCAGACCCCCCGCATAGTTTCACCACATTAATAGAACCTGATCAGTCGGAAACCGCTTCCGTCTTTTCTCTCTTCACCCGCCCTTTTTCTGCGTCGTCGTGAAATAAAAAAACTCTACTCCGATCCACTCTAAAACTAAATTGCAATTCAGGAAGTTAAATAACCCTTGAAGAATCACAATTTTACTAGCTATTCCCTATATTTTTTTGGTTAATTAAGAAGAGGAGGTATAAGGCAAAGAATAAAAATCAAATTAAATTTCAAAGAGCATTTAGATATTCCAACTCACTCTGTACTTAATTGCAATTTCCATTGCTTGTAGATGCTTCTACCCTTATTTTATACTTCTTTCGTATGTTATTATTTTTATCTTTCCAGCTATTCCACTTAAGAACAGATGTTGAAATTTGTAATTGAAAATGAAAAAACTGTCTTATTTTAAAACTTGGTATTATTCAGAAGAAGTGTGGCTTATATAGCACATTTAAACTTAAATATCTAATATTTTTCTAAAAAAATTAGCTTAAAACTAATTAAATTTGTTTGGTAACCACCCTTCGCGAATTTTTTGTGTAATATCTAATTTATTGGGGTTGAAGCATTAAACAAATTAAAAAAATGTACACTATATTAAATAATTTTTAATTTTTATTTCAAACTCATAAAGATATAGCTGGCTATCTATACATATCTTCCTTCCTTCCTTTTGCCTACAGTAGCAGCTTTTTTATATATTATTTGGGGGTTTAGTGTTAAGTAAATAATGTTATATTTTTTTAATCTAGCAAAGTGTATAAATTAGCGTTAAAAGATGTAGCTAAGCATCTGAGTAGATCTCTTATACATTGCTGTAAAATTAATTTTCAGAACTGCAAAAATAACCCTGCTTTAGCCGCTTTATATTCTTTAACTTTGAATTTATATATTCAAGATCATAATATTATGTTTATATTTTTCTCTGGTCGAGTAAAGATTCCGAATATCTGGAAAAACGGCCTCTTGGTAAATATTCCAAAGAAAATTGACCTCAGGAAGACAGAAAATCGGAGGGGACCACCCTTCTGTCGATCCCTAACAAGGTGATGTCCCGTGTCATCTTCAGTCGCATGCAGGATTTACATCTTTGTTATGATAAAGCAGGCTTTTTAGTGCGAATAGGTCCCGTTCGGACCAAATTTGCATAATAATTAAGCAAAACCTCGATTATTTGTCACTATTGCAGATGGTATTTATTGATTTTGAATAGGCCTTTGACTCAGAAGACAGAGTAGTATATAGAACAGTGATATTCTTGCTGGAATTCCAGAAAAACTTGTAAATCTCATTGATTTATTAGGTTACTCTTGCTGGGTGATACACGAAGGAAAGCTTGGCGGTTAATTCGGCATTGCATGATCTAGTTGTAAAGGCACCTGGTCTAAACCTACATGTGGCCCAAGTCTATGAGGGTTGTGGCACCGGACAAACTCCGATGACCTGGTGGTGGTTGAAGTGGTACAGTTGTGGATAGAGGTTAAGGCATTCACAAACATAGGCAGCACTGTAACCTGTACTGGGAGTTCAGATGAAGATGTAAGCAGCAGAATTTGCAAAGCAGGCGCTGCATTAATCCAATTCTACCCTGCCTAGAAATTCAAAGAAATGTAATGTATGAAAAACACAAAGCTAAGAATCTCCATAATGTGGTGTCAGTAATGCTATACTGCTGTCTGCTATGAGATCGCATGGGAGTAAGAGATATGGAAAGGCCAGAACAACCTGGAGGATGAGTTTGCAAGGATGATTAAAAAGTTAAAAACAAAATTTTGTATTTTCAGGCAAATCTAAAACTTTGTTTTTTACTTTATACTGATTTTCGTTATTCTTAAATTCTATTTTATTTACAATGAGTAGGTATCTAATCTACTAAGTTGATCCACGTGTTAATTTAGTCACAAAAATTTGTTACTTTTCGTATTTTACGTATTCAAATAATTTTTTTGGATACTATATTGTTTATCAGAATTCATTGAACAGTTGAACATTTTGTAGATTTTTGTGTCGTTTGTTTTCCTCTCTGTTTCTCTTTGTAAACGAAAAGTTATTACCTACTGAAACTGTTTTGTAGCTTATCGTTGATGTCTCCCCAAAATAATCTACTAAACTATAAATCACAACCGGAAAAAAATAATATAGACCAGTGAAGCAGTGCGCTAAACAGTATGGGAATCTCTGTAGAGAGAATACGCACGGATTGCAGTCGCTGGACATTAATAATTCAGAACGGGGCGCTGTATGTCTGTATGAATATTTGGAAACCGACCCCGCTTTCCATCCACATAATTACCTAGCCCGATTTCCATTGAAATAATCGATATATCTCCAACAGAGAACAATCGACAGCATTAATATTAGGATTATTATTCAAAGCCTCTCTCGGCTCCAAGCCCGTGGGTTAGGCCAAGCTATAAAACCCTTTATAGAGGTTTTCCCATTGAACCAATCAAAATCTAAAATACTGCATTTCAACTGGAATAACAACTTTTATTGATTTTTTTTTATTATAAAAATGATGAATATCGACAATTTTAAGTATTTTATGAAAAAAAAAACAAATTTAAATTCCCTAATCAGTAATAAACTGAATAACTCCATAATTCAGTAAAATCTCTATTCAAATAAAAATTAACCCTTCTAAACGGATTAAAATACATACTGTATCTGAATTATCAATAAATTTTCATGCTATAGGTTCGAGTTGAATATCGCGTGATTACCAAGGGCCTCTTGAATGTATTCAGAAAGCTCTAAAATAGATTAATGTAACAATTACCATAATTATTATAATTACGGCTTCTACCTCTGCCTCCTGGAAATCAATGTCGGTAATGCCTGTAGTTTAATTTATCAGGGTATATTACTGCTGGATTCTAACAAAATACTCTACTATTTAAACAACAAAAATATTGTAGCAACAATTTAAAGATACCAAAACTAAAAACGCCAATTTGAGCTTTTTTTATTAAGAAATATGTTAATTTTCGAGTGGTTTTTGAAAACTACAAATGAGTTTCTGGCTAGTTTAGCACGTTTTCAATTTATTCATTTATAATAAGTGCTTTCTTGCTCCATTTATTATAATATCAAATAATAGCGTGCGTGACAATCGTGAACTCTGCGTGTGATTTATAATTATGTGTGTATAAGGAAGAGTGGCCGTTTGATTTAAAAACAGTAACTCTCCCTACCTGGAGTTAATTAGTATACTAAAATAATAATTTGTAACATAAAAATATGCTGAATTTAAAATATAAATCAGTTCAACGATTTGTATGACCAATCCGTTTATTTTATATTATAAACAATTGTTTTCCTCCGTTTTAGTTCCAAAAAGTAAAAAGAAAATCAATTATATCTGAGGATTTACAAATATAAATATAGTAAGTAATTGTTATTTATTATTAAAATCTTTGTATCTACGTATTATAGTAAAAATAATACCACTCACTCACTCATCCATTGTTGTATATCTGAAAAGCCTGGACCTATGATCATATACAATTTTGTTGGTAGGTCCATCATCATCGCATTTTAGTACAACCTGGTAATCAGGCACAATTAATTTACGAAGACCAGCTTTTGTTTAATTACCTGGCATATATGTTTCTGGCAGCTGGACAGACACAGGCTGGCCATGGCCATAGACCAGCCGAGTACTTTATGGCGAATAGATAGAAAATTACGTTCCTACATCGTGTTTCTAAAAAACTAAAAATGATGTTTCCCTTGCTCTGACTGGCATTTCCAATTATTTCACTTCCCGAATAGGTGCTAGAAGTTTGAATTATGTTCGGCTAATCCTCACATAGAAAAATAAACCAAGTAGGTTATCTAATTTTAGGTAATACCCTTGGGGTTGAAAACTGGATTGGGTTCGCCAGTCCAGTTTGGCAGCTCTCAAAATACTTGATTTGCTGAAGCCCGCTAATATCTGCACGTTGTTAGCTCTGCTATTCCTACACCCAGTGACCGGATAGCAAATATTTTTTCACATAAAGATTACATACTTAACTGATACGATTGGTGTTCGAAAGAATTAATAACAAATACTTTAAAATAATCATAAAATAATTTATTATACTTTTTTAACTAGCGAAACTTTTGAAAACTAATTAATTGATAAAGTAATTTAATGAAACTAATTTGATTGATTAATACATGCTCGAATTAGTTTAATAATTCAAAGAAATAGTTTAAAATGAGCATGTAATAATTATATGTAGGTATTTATTTTTTACTAGCCAATCCGGAGTATTCTGCTAATAGTGAACATACATCAGATTAATGTGCCTCAATGACTAGAAACCGGGTGTTTCAAAACTCATAATCATAACATACCAGAATGAAGTTGATTTCCTTAAAACTTGCTAAAAATGCTGTGGAATTCTAGAAATAATTTCAGTCTGCATAAAAAAAGTTGCAAAATGTTAGGTTGAAGTATAAAGTAATAGGAGGGTAGGGGTAAACGTGGTACTCAATTTTTTGACTGCTCGTTTTTCTCTCGTTGTGCGCTACCCTTTAATATTAAAATAATTATTATAATTTAAGGGCAGAAAGGGAGGCTAGTGAAAGCACTCTTCCACCCGTCTCGTTTCCAGCTAAATTCCTTTAAAGTAACTATTTTCTTTACATAAAATAAAAGTTTTGTAAGCTTCCATATTTTTCTAACCGCATAATAATTATTATTGACTGAACACCAATACTGTTTTACAATCGCAATCGTGTCTGTTTCTTTATAGGTACGCTAACTTAGCCGAAACTGTTGGATTATAATTTTGATTTTTCATACCAAAAACTCCGAGATGGGTGTGGTAAACAATGCGCTTAAATAGGATAGCAGCGATAGAATATTCTATATCTTTATCTATTGAAATTAGCTCTAGAATAAAATTTATTAATATCGTTAAAAAACTATAGTTTGATAAATATTTTGAAAGTAAAAAGAAAAATGAATTAATACAACATATAAATATACATATATACAATTGACACAAGCATATAATAATATTAAAATATTACGACCCATATCGGAACAATGAAGCCATTAGAAGAAAAAATAAATAAGAAATGTCAAGGGGTTAAAGTATCAGATAAACTGAGACATTTAAGTTAATAAAATGATTGAGTACTCAAATAGCTTCTAAATCGTTACTAAGAAAGAAGACATTAAGCACAGATAATGGTACAAATGTCTTAACAGAGTTGCAATTCTAAAAAATAAAGTATTAGAACTAATCGACTATATTTTTGCAAACGACACATCTTGATAAAACTCCATTTTTTTTTTTTTTTTTTTTTTACTCTATGCTTTCGAGTTAGAATATTTTTTGTGTAATCGCTCGTAAATTCCTTTAGAAAAGTCGATACAAAATTTTCGAATTCTGAACACAATAATTCCCTAGTTGCAACTTTAGATGACCCTTCATGGTCATTTTTAGATCTTCTCTTCATTATTTAAAGTGAGAGCAACAGCTCCGTAAAATGTTTTACAATTTTTTTTCCAAAATAAAATATTTTCTTTTACTTTTCATTATAGTGAATGGCTATTACATAAGGTATATAGTTTCAAGTATAGATGTGTATATTTTTGAATTATCTTGCAATCCAACTAAAAAGATATAATATGGTTTATCTCTGGAAGTGAGAAAAAGTGAACTTTCCTGCCTAGTTTACAAGGTGGAAAGTTACTCATAGCACCTAGTCGGATTCATCTGTGTGTAATGGAAAATTAGAGTTCGGCATCTCATGTTCTGATTTTGCAATCTCATTTTTAGCATTGAATTTCAAATAATTACTGTCTACAATTCAATTGTAATGTGATTAAACTTATTTATTAAATTGCTAATATTACATTGTTACATATAGTGAATAAAAATTGATTATACCTGAACGATAATTAACAACCTCGGCACCGCTAGGAGTAACATATCGCTCAGGGTACATTGACTTACGCATTACACCCTTGTCCATAAATAACTATCCCACTGAATAAGTGGAATAATTGTGTACAACCATACTTATACATAATGTAAACTTAAAATACTAAATTTATAAAATTACTCACAATAATCACCTTATAATGATCAATAAATTGATAAATTTTGCTTATAATCATTTCAATTATCTCTGTCCGTATATTCAATTTTTTTTTTCTAAATAATCAATTTCATTTTTTTCTTTTTAATTATTTACAACTAACGACCTAACAACAGCTACAAGTAGGATCAGATGCTATCTTGCGCCAACAATTTTGCTTGCTTTTAATGTAATAAATACGTATATTCAAACACATGTCTTATTAAATTACAAATATAAATTACACCTGAATTATCATCCTTAGAGTAATCTAAAATGAAATACAAACTGCAGAATGTAATATTTAATTAATAAAACAATTAAAAATACTCTGCCAATTAATGTGGCACATAGCTTCCTCGCAAAGAAAAGACCAAATTAAGAAAAATACCATAAATATCAAAAAGTTGGAACCGCGTGGCACTGTTCCAGTAAATATTTAATAAAATCGGAGAAGTTTAAACATTTGTTAAAGAATCAAAGCCTCCAACAAGCGCCAAACGTTAGCGCATCTATAATTTATTTAATAAAAAAATATAAAACTGCAACCAAATCGTAGNAATGTTCTCTGATGTCTGAAACGGATTTCTGTCTTGGAATTTTTGAAATCGGAGACCTAAAATTTTTTCGTTCTTCAGAACGATCACATAGCTTCCGTTACCTTCGGTAAGCTCGGAAGCAAAATATTATATTTAATAATCTAAAAGTAACTGCCGCCTCTGCATTGAAATTTATATTGAGTATCGAACCCCAATTAAATAAGTGTTTAAATTTAGTTTCCAGGAAGCGTTTTTAAAGATATTCCGTGATCCCCTTATAATAGTTTCATCTAGATCAATTTTAATAATAATGTATAACATTCGATTTTGTTTCTAATATCTAGATCGTTAATATTTATTTTCCTAATTATTATTTCAATATCTTCAATTCATATCTGGTTATAACAGATCGTATCGTTTATTCCTAACCAATTACCCAATTTATTAAGTGCACTATAGTTCTCCTTTGACGTCAATTGGACATATGGGATGCCCCCTCCACTCATTAGAATCTGTTACAAATCGTGTCTGGATCATATCAATTTTTCTTTTTCTTTTATTTTTACCTTCTTTCTAAATTTAGGATTGTATTGGCAACAATTCAATTTCCTGAAAAAAATATTTTTGCAGAATCATTCTTCAACCTTGAATTAAATCAAATGAAATATTTCTCCATTCCTCTTTTTTTATTGCAAAGTTGTTCTGGAAAAGAATATTTTATAGTTTTTTTTTGTTGTAGTATTTTTTTCTTTTTATAAAACTATTTTTACTCAAGAATATCTGTAACGCTATCTAAGATTCAGGAAATCGCTCGCAGTATTTTCCCCGCAGTGTAAATAGGTCGGTAAATCTTCTTAAAAAAACTCAAGATAACCTGGAAGGATATAAAAATCAAAACCAGAATCTAAGAAGGTTTCACTGGACGGCCTCGGTTTTTGTGGCCCTTTCACTGCCTTATCTCTTTTTTTTTTTTTTGTTTAGTTGCCGTCTTGTTCAGTGTGATCCGAATTGGCGGACAAATTACGCAGGTGGTGGATTTCACGGTAGCTCCTGATGTAGGTTGAAGGTCTTCCACCGAATAATAAATGCGTGAGGACCGACTATCGGGTTCAGGGTTTGGTACTTATTACCATCATTGTCTTAATTCGACGAATAATTCCGGAAATTGAAGTATTTTTATGGCATTCAACAAATTACTTTTCGGTAATAGGTTAGGGTTAGATTATTTTTGAGGTACGCGGAAATAACAGGTCATTTTTGTTTTGGTACGATATCTTATATTATGATTCCTTTATTTATTGCTAATTTTTTACTTTCTCATATATATATAATACCTATACAGAGAAAAAGTATTGTGATGGCTCAAAATTTAGATTGANATATATATGTATTATATTTATTGTTTTTTTGACTTTATAATAGATTTTTATAGTTCAAGGTCCCCTAATTCTGTCTGTCGTTGCACTCTGAAAATTTACCCTCTAAAATCGAAACCGATATGTAAAACAGGGTTGTTTTTTTATTTCGGTTTCGATTTTAGCGAAAATGTTCAACAGACCCCTGTTGAACATTTTCTAAATATGTTCAATCAGAAATTCAGTAACCCTAATAAAGTAAATGAGAATATTAATCAAATTTGTCAGACCGACTTTTGAAATTATTAATCATTCACATTTGAATTTTCAAAACCAACGTTCCTTTGTAAAATATCTGACATTTTATCTTTCGTAATAAAAGGGTAAGTGTCCATCTGAGACTATATCTCGAGAGCTAGTCTCAGAACCTTGTCCACTTGAGAGCAACATCAGTCTCTCCCGAGTCTCGGAGAGTCGGCGAGTCTCCGAGACTAGTCTCAGCCCCATGTCCACTAGCCAATTCAATCTCGAGAGCGAGTCTCGATACTAAAAAGTCTCAGATGGACACTTACCCTAAGGATACTTACTCTTTTTTTAAAATTATTGTTTTGGGAATTCCCACAGTAAAATGCAATGTTTTTACAACTTTTCTTTTAAACCTTATCTCTTATTTATCAAATTCGATACTTATAATACAATTTACAGGTAATAAACATCATGTTATTATTCTGCTACAGTTATTATAGTAGCATCCAGCTTAACAGAACTATATAATGAGTGATATAAGTCCGTACTTGGTTAGTTTGTCTTTTGAATTGAACCCTTAAGCTTCTTGAGATTTATTTGTCGATTTTGTTATAGTTTATACTATATCGTTTAGATAATCATATTATATTCATTGGTATGTGGCTTCTATCGACCGTTAAACATACTGTTAAATATCGTGTATGTGTTCTTAAATATCCTTAAATAAATTAATAATAGCCAATTTATGTTTTGTATTATTATTTATTATTAGCTTATAATAAACCCACCCAACAATTTTTTTAAATTATAAAATTCCATTTATTACTTATTTTCTAAATAAATAATCAAAACCAATATTTAAGCCAGTTTGTTGGCTGCGTTTGATGGTAATGAGAAATTTATTGGAAGAAATTTTGTTAGTTTATATTGTTCTTAGAGAAGGAAGGATAAATATTGGCTAAACCAAGCCAAATGTTTGTCTGACCATGTGAAACTAATTTGAAACAGAATTCCCCATAATATATTATATTATATGGTATTATCATCTTAGTACGTCTGTCTGCTTGGCCTTACCATAAACTTTTAATCGCAAGTATCTAAAATACATGATTCCATGATGACCATAATATCAACAGAACTTAGATATTGGTAGTTTAGTTACTATTGTATTGTAGGTTTCCAAATTTGAATAAGCATGTTTCTTCTCGTGAGATGTACTAGTATTTGGAGTTAGGAAACAGGTCCGGACCCTCAACTTGCCAACCTGCCTTGTACTAATGCTGTTTAAGAAGCCTATATATAGTTCACGAAAGGTCGAGGGCTCCAGGAGTCGCTGACATTTTCCACCCCGTGTTCTATTGTTTTATATTAACTCGAAGTATCTTAAGAACGTAGGTTTGTGTTGCCCAATTAGACCCGACATTGTCTTGATACGTTTATCTTTCAACTCTGTCTCTTCTCCTGCGAAGTTTGAGAAGCTCAAATTCAAACCTCTTCCAGTTCCAACACCGATCACTTGTGACCTTTGCGTGGTTTCATTCAACGACTCTTATACTAATTCTTTTTCCCTTTCCAATTCTAATATGATCTCGACAGGCCCGGGCCTAACATACACTCAACCTTCTGATCCTGAATTTCGTCACTCTATTCTCATATTATGCCCAGTTTAATTCGACATCTCAATTTTTAAATGTCATATTAAACATAAAAAAATATAGAATGTGAATTATATATATTTTTTTAATACGTAATAGTAATGAAAGCCGAATTACAAGAGTTAATAATTTTATTGTCCTTGAGATTATTCAAATGCAGTTCTTTATATTGTTGCAGTTCGTAATCACATTCGTTGAACTTCTAATTTTAAATATCTTTTCTTCTTTTTTTTGTAATTCGTAATTATAATCATAAAAAATTACATATTGCAGACTTGCTATTCTTTTTAATGGTTCTCAGAAATTAAAGCATATTATTTTAAGTTCTTTTGTTTGGGTTAAAAATGAACATATTGTTACTTTGACATTTCCTTTTTATTATCATTAGATCGTTGCGGGTATACATATGTTATTTTAGGATTTCTTTACTTTTTCTCAAAGAATTACATTTATTCTTGTTTGACAGGAATCTTGCGTTTATTTCAAGTTATCTTAAAATCGTCAAATTCAAATATCATGAAATTTCTACCTTTCTAAATAACATTAGCTGGTACTTCTTTAGATTGTTACTCCCCTATGTTGTTTTAGAATGTTTAGTCCAATGTACTTTTAGACAAAGGACTACACTTTTGTTTGATAATGGTAGTACCAGTCTAAAGAAGAACATTCCCTACACCCCCCTTTATTTTTTGTTAGGGAAGTAACATTCTAAAGAAGTAGATGTTGGTCATCTTGAACAGCGTAAAAATTACAGCTTCTAATAATATATTCTTCAGATGGCCACAATAAGCAGAAGAAAATGTACAGGAAAGTATGAAGGGGACCATGAAAAAGTGGTCACATTGTACAGGTGGTCGCAATATACACGGGTGGTCACTTTAGCTGGTTTTACTGTATATATTTTCCTAACACGTGTCGTGGTTATTTGCTAAATTAAAATTAGTTGTTAAATTATATATCCTTGAAATTATCAAAATTATTAATAAATAATAGATTTTTAATATTGAATTCATACCATATTATCTTTTTTTTTTGTAATATAATATTTACAATTACCCATTATTTACTTCTTATTATAGTATCCCTGATTTTTTTTTTTTTACATCAAATGCGTATTTTTGTATTTAATTCTATAGACTTTTAGAAGTAATATAGTGATACCATGTACTTATTTCATTTATATCGTATATCATCATTATTACCTTCATGAAATACTTTCAAAAAACATTTTTCATCGATTAACTTCACATTTAACTCGACTGTGTTTCAATTAAGAGTTATACATCATTTTTGTAACAGCTGTTAAAAAAATGTATTCATATATGAACAGCTATCATTCATTATTTAGTGAGTGGCAAAAACTTTAGCTTCGCTCAAACACATACTCATGCTAATCTCTTGAGACTTTCTGATTTATTTTTATTTCATTCAAATCGTGCAGGGAAGTAAACCTTTTAGACATTTATTTTGTATCGTCTATAAAGATTGTAGTTTAACTTTTTTTTGTTATTTAAATTGCTTTGTTGAAAAAATAAAGAAACAAACAATTGTCGATTTCAAATAAATATGTGAATATTTATAACTTTTATTTATTTTTTTATTCTGTATAAAAGTCGTTGAATGAATTTTAATGCATTTAATTTCAATAAGGCAGTTTATCAAAAACAATATATTAATATATCAAAACTATATTTTAAATATCTATTATTGATATTCATATGGTATTGCTTGAAAAAAAAATCAGATTATTGTGTGAGTTCCCACTGAAAAATTTTTCATTTAATATCATAAATATGATTTTTTTAGTTTTGATATATTTATCGAATAAAATTGATGAGGTATTTAATCATTTAAATCTTATAGTAAAATAAATTGGTGTAAGTCTAATTATGCTAACAAACCTATTAGGCAACCCCCCTTTTTAAGGTTTTTGGATATTTTTTTAGTTTTCTTTGAACGAGCGTGAGTTTCTCATTTCGGAGACTTGATATTTTAAATTTTTTTTTGTTTAACTAACGACAACTGGCGTAAAAAAAGATAGATCCAAACTAAATTTAGCACCCAGGTGCATTTCACAATTTGTTTTGAAATTTCATACATAATATTTTCAAGATGGCGTCTAAAATGTCAGGCGAAAATACTATGTTTTTAGTCACCACGTTAGACATCGTTTTGAAGTATCTTGGAGTAGGTAAAGAATATGTAACTGTTATTACAACATTTAAAATTTTAAAACAATTATGACCGAAATGAAGGTGTTTGCAAAAATGTAGGTACGTTTTAATGGCATGTAACTTATAATTTTTAAATGCGATTCGGACTCAAATCAGCTGCTAAGTGGATTTACTCCATATTTTGATACAGTGTGCAGCTTCTTTAGCAATCAGTATAGACTACTATGTACTATGTACTAGTAGTCATGTAGTAGTACTATGTAGTATAGTCAATTCTAAGCAATATCTACAAGCTATAAATCACCATCTGTTAAATTTAATTATCTAGAACGTCCGTCTTGGTTGCAGATACATTGTTGTATTTACTACAACGCCCCCGCGCATAATTCATTGCATTGTTCCTATTACTCTTTATTATCTTTTTAAACCAATTACTCTAAATTTAACCTTTAACATCGTTTTTTAAATACATATTTATGTATATCGGAAAAATAGTTTATGACTTATAGAATGATTTGTTGCTAGGAAGTAACATTTTCGGACAATACTGGTCACCTCATTATCCCAGCCCTTAGGCAAAAGAACCGCCCAAATCTAATGTCAAATGTCAATTCCCTTTTGCTTTAGTTTTTTTTACAAAAAAAATTAAGCAAGTTGAAAAATATTGATTATTATTTTTAATCTTATTAAAGGTTATTAATATATCTTAATGCCACATAAATAATATTTAACGTATAATTTTTCAATAATGTCGTAAATTATACTTCCTTAACGCATAAAATAATCAATTGTGACTATAATTTATCAATTGATAAATTACAATTTTTTTGTGAGCACAAAACCATATTTTTAGGAGATAATGTATTTTTCTAAATTCCACAATTAATGAAGTTTTTTTTAGCATGTTACCTTACAAAAATGATAAATTATGCTTTCAATTTATCGATTTTAATGTTTATGATTATACTTTTAGAATTGTAATTTATCGGAGTTAATTCTCTTCTTCTTTCTTTCAGTTCTGCTAAAAGTTTAACATTTGTCCTTTGACTGACTACAGCTTATTTATATTTATTTGCTGTTTTGGCGGTCATTATTGATTTATTATACCAATAAATACTTTTTAACTACATAGTTTCAAATCTCTTTTTTCCTTTCTAATAAATGTAGTATATAATATGTAGAAATGAAATATTTTGATGGTACAAGAAATTCGATTTCCACGCTTTGATGTCCCTTGAGTCCAAAAAAAGTTTTTCAATGTTTATAATAAACATCTTGAAAATTATAATTATGCTCAGATTAGCTGTGTAATTTTATAAAAGTAATACTAATTTTCTCGTACTGATGTAAAATATTAATTAAAATAAATGTTTAATGAACTTTAGCCTTTGTAGTTGGCTATACGTAGCCTTTATTATGATAAAATTAATCTGCATCTATAATTCTATTAGTTTACTGTAACTATAGGGGACGACTAGAGGTGTTTACTGTTGGAATGTAAACTTCAACATAACTCAGAGAGAGGTGAGAACTATTCCTGCTTCTGTCTGTTATTCTAGAAACGTTGATTAATAATAATATGACATATTACGCCTATTGTTAATGCCACATGGGAGTCGGTAATGCATACAATAAAAGGTGTTCTATAGATTAATGACATCATTATATTTTCTAATAAATATAACAATGTTCGTATACATATCTGCTATATGTTGCCTGCTGCCTGCACTTTCACGGAGATTTAAGGCCCGCGCAGACGACCGACTTTTAGCAGGAAACGGACCAATAAAAACAATAGAAACAGGTAAAGTCGGGCCGATTTTTTGTCGGCCGTGTGCGGGATTCCACCTGTTTCTATTGTTTCTATTAGCAACGTCTCCTACCGACTTTTTGTCGGTCGACAAAAAGTCGGTCGTCTGCAGGGGCCTTTAGAAGTGAGAGAACGCTTTATCTAAAAATATATGGGTGTTTATGTTTAAACATTGTCAATCTGCAATTTTGGTCAGTTATGATTTGATTGAATAAAAACAGCTGACAATTCAATTTAAGTTGCTTTTGAAGTGGAACTTCTTTAGGCGTGGTAGAGAAACTTGGCTTTAATGAAACGAAATTGCACGTAACGAAGTTTGTGATTCGATTCTCGTCTAAGTATATGATTTTTTATTGGTAAATCAACTAATAGTTGGTTGTTTTGACTGAGATTTTGTGGTACCACTTCATAATTATGACTAGAAAGGTTAATACAATGTAACACAACAATATTGTCACCACAATTTTTAATGCTTAAAAGACGCATTAAAAATCAAAGATCTGAGAACGGAGTGCCAGGTCCCAGCGAACCTGGCAAATGCCTTAGCTGAGGAGTCGAATGTTCAGCCAGTCCTGACATTTTTCCGGAGAGCAGGACTCTATGAATGCATCTAACACCTCAGCAGAGCACAGGTAGTTAGGGTTTCGTTTTGTCTTTTTATGTCTTTTAGTTTAGGATAGGATCTGCTACCACCATCCCCGGCTATATATTTCGTCCGGCAGTGATGGTGGGTTCCCAAGGGCCACTCTTGGCAGTAGGGAGGCAGA
>KZ651181.1:770387-792764 GCA_001010745.2 Gerris buenoi | reverse complement strand
CCCCCCCCCGCTAATTTAAAAAGGAATTTTTAATAATATAATTAAAAGAAAAAACAAAAATAGTTGTTTTGTATAATTGTATTTTAAATGTTTTAATGCGATGGTTGATATTGCATGTTATTTTTCAAATTACTGTAGAGGACTCTATAAGTTATAATAAATAAAAAACATTTAATTTATTTCTTTCTTTTGTTTTTAAACTAAGAAGTGTTGAAAATCCACTCTCGCAGAGATATGTAGACACAAATCGCACTAAAACTCGAAATGCTAGCATCGCCACTTTTGGGTATGAATAATACATACCACACCAGAATTATGTGAGTGAATTTTCGTTAAAAAAGTTACGTGCCGAGGAATCATTTCCCAAATCCAAAAGTTAATTTTGTATCTCATAAAGAATGTTGGATACATCAATGTACAACATTTCCTTACGACAACCAATGTACGGCAGTATAGAAAAGAAGAACATCGTGATCAGAATCCATGTCTTTGCACAGTTCATTGAACAGATGGGTATTAAGAGCTCAAGATTTGATATAATGTAATTTTAAGTTGGTGACCCCCCCAAAAAACCTTCGCGACCCCAAGGGGGTCGCGACCCACAGGTTGGGAACCACTGAGTTAGTCAAATATTTCTCCAAATTAAAGTCTTCACCTATCAAATGACAAACCAACATCAGCTTTATTTTTCTTTCGAGCTTCGAAGGTATCGGAACCTATGTGATCGTTCTGAAGAAAGACATTTTTTATTTTTTACTAGCTTTGTTTAGAATTACGCCGACAGGATTTGTGTATACACTCACACACTAAGTAGAAGCGGAAGACATATCGGATTTTTTTTTATGTCTCCGATTTCAAAAATTCCAAGACAAAAATCCGTTTCCGACATCAGGGAACATTTTTGGTTCCGTTCATGTCTGTCGGTCAGTCTGTCTATCGCTCAATTTTTGCGAACATATCTTAAAAGCTATTTGTCCGATTTCAATGAAATTTAAATATACTAAGCTAACCATACAAGTAGTTTTTCCGGGAAATATTTAGTTCATGAGAAAAAGCTTTTAACACAAGAACAATTAATTATGTACTCGTATGTGAAAAAATTCCAAGTATGAGTTTTATCACACTGCTTTTTTTTGTATGCTTTATTTTTTTTTTTAATAAAACCTCATTTTTATTTTTTATCTTGTACTAACTCACACAGAATTCATGATTTTTTTTTTAAATTGTTATTTCCTACTTTTCTCTCCTATCACAGAACTGTGATTTCATCTTGTTTTTAGTCAAATTTTTTTACAAAAGCTTTTGTCTATTTTTTATAAATTTTTTTTATCCACGATTTGGACAATATTTTTATATATATTTTTGTCCGTTGTTATTTTTCTTGGCATTCGACATTTACTAGATGTCAAATGCTTGTATCTAGATTGTCATCTCTTGGGAGAAAGGTTACGGAACCATAGCGCACTTATCTCTTGTCCCCCCTCTCCTTTCTCCTGCCATCCTTTTCTTCTCTCATATTTTTTTTTATTTAGTTCTTTTGTTTTCAACCATTTTCTGTTATGTTGTTTCGGAAAAATCCCTTTTTTTTCTCTCCCTTTAGTATTTTTTTCTAATTTTCAAATCTGTTGTTTTTGATAAAAAAAAGTATGATTTTTTTGGGGAAAAAAATATTTTAAGGGGCTATCTTTTACTGCGCCTCTCTTTCAGATATTCAGAGGTTTTTTATGTTGGGTTTGGTGGACTTATAATTTTGACGCCCTTACTTTTTTAAAAAAAAAAAAAATCTATACAGATACACATAATAATAGTGAATTTTGTTTTGTTTTTTTACCAATACAACTTCTATACAATTGTCATGACGTGAGACACTATCTGAGTTATCAGCGTTAATGTGTGGAGCATTCTCCATGTTGGATGGTCCCTTGATCATACAAAGCCATGGTGAGTAGGTCATTGAACTCTATGAAGGGTGGATGTGCTTCAATAGAAAATATTTCAGAGTGTTACGTGTCCTTATAAAAGGGACTACGCTTACAGAAAGGGGTCAGGATTACCCTCCTGTCTGTGCAACTGTATAAGGGTGCCCTTAGCTTGTATCTCAATGAAACTATGCCCTATTCAATACCAACTTTCTCTATCTCCGGACTCTATTGACTAGACAAAATGTTTTTAGAACAGTTTCAGCTTAAATTGCAAAAAACCAAGTGAAGTAATTGTTTTTACGGTCTTAACAAAGAGAATCTACCTCTCTTGTTTTTGTAAAATAAAGAGACTTGGCACAGTTCCCTTCTTTTGTATAACAAAAGCTGTTATAAAATTTAAATAAAAATAAACTTTTATGCATTGAATACTTTCCTTAGTAGAATCAATATTGGTTGTCTTGTAAAGATTTTGAATTGATGCCAACGTTATTTTTCCAATTGAATCGAATTTTAGTGAGAGAGAAAAAATGTATAAAATATTGAAATAATTTAACTGAGAATCAAATTATTACAGATACGGATTACTAGGTTCAAAAATACCTTGAAGCCACACACATAGCCGTGACCTAAAACTCCATAAACTATAAAAATGATTTAAAAAACAAATAAATATTATGCTGACATCTTAAAAATCAAAACATTGTGACAAACAAAAAGTCCTGCCAATTGTCTGATCATCCCTAAAATTATTCAATTTATAAATAACTCTTAATAATGAAATAATATAATTTAAATTAAATTATGAATCAAAACTCCCGCCTAATTAGTCCCCTTATCCATAAAAAATAAACAAACNAAAATAATTAATGTAAAAATACCATTTTTAAAAACTGGTCTTATTTTCATTTTTTTTTCTGTATTCTTCACCTAAATTGTTTCTATGTGCAAAATTTGGGGAAGATGTGTATAGAGTGTATATGTACATTTCGTTGTACAAAAATATTTTTCCCTAATCAATCATTTTTCATATTAGTATTTATTGAAATATTTATATTTTATCTAATTTATTAAAATCTTTTTTAAACATTTTCTACATTTCTAAATATTCTTGTTAAAATAATACAGGCGGAATTGTTTTTCGTTGTTATATGATCGTAGACGTTAGCTAGCATTCATTTTTTTTATTAAGACAGTTTTTAGTTTACAATTTAACATTGTAAGCGTAGAAGGGATACGACCAACTTAATAATTACAGGAGTTAGTGTGAAGAGGTGAATTCAGTGGCAGTAAAATAGGTAGAAGAAGAATGTTGTACTAATTACATTTTATTGAATATACTTGGCGTGTACTGGTATAAGGTCTATTCCAGTCAGTTACATTTGTTGTAAACTTTCTTGACTAGCAGAATAGTTTTCTACTTGGCCTATTGGTTACAGTAACGTTTGCGCATTCATGCATACATTACACTGCTATAACTACTAAAGCATTTACGTTGAACAGAAGTTCCCTTCTCTCTGAAAAAAGAATAATATGTTAGTAAAATGTAATTAATTCTAGACAATAGACCGAATGAATGGGGGGTACCTCCATAAAAAAGTTTCATGTTCTTTGTCCCTTCGGGGTTTCGATTCGAAGTTTATTGTTAGCCAGGAGAGCGCGTGGTAGGAATAAAAGCGCAGAGAAGGGGAAGACAGCTGGAGCTGTAGCTATGGGATCCCACATGGGGGTTTTTATTGCACGGTTTGATAACGTCCTCCGTATATAACATTGAGTGTTAGTTGTCAATAGTTGCATTATATGACGGGGCCCATAACACCTTGGCTCGATTCATATCGCCATTTTCCCCTCGATCGTTCATAATCCTAGCTTGGCCATTGCCCTTTTGCCTATTTGTTATCTTCCCTCTAGAGTCAATCCCCTGTGTAGAAGCTGGAGGGTG
The DNA here is from genome assembly GCA_001010745.2 of Gerris buenoi. Classification (NCBI taxonomy): domain Eukaryota; kingdom Metazoa; phylum Arthropoda; class Insecta; order Hemiptera; family Gerridae; genus Gerris; species Gerris buenoi. The sequence continues at coordinate 788,903 of KZ651181.1, read as the reverse complement.
CCCAGTTGGTCTCTAGCTTCGATCTATCACTAAACACTTTTGGCTCAACCAAGAACAGACCTTTGTAAAAGGTACTTCATCATCGTCTTAACTCTCTCATTTCTATTTAAGATGGTTTGTCAGATATAGGAGCGTCTATGGAGGTCATCTTAAACGTAAAATAGACTCATCTCTCACTAATTATTTTTTATTAATGAATCCCAATTTCTTCTTTGATCGGCACAAATGATAACCTTCTGATGGTTAAAAGAAACTATGTATAATAAACCAGTATCAATTGTTTTTATTCAGATGTTAATATTGTACTCAAATGCTTCAACATTCAACAGAGTGCCTCTCTTGTGGCGTTATTGCCGTTGAGGACTCTTAAAATATGTAGAAATAAATAAATTTACGAGGAGAGACAATTTATTGTTTTTCTTTTAGATGTTTGCCTTATTTTTATACCAATTTTTGATACTACTTGCTGACTATATACTTCCATTAAGGTTACAACCAAAGGAAAGTAATCTAATTTTGAATTTTGTGGGAAGTTTGTAAATTAATTATAAAGACAGTGTGGTAGAGGAATAGAAAAGTTTTAGGGCTCTTAGAGTTGCTGCTTGAGAATATTATGTAGAATACAGTCTTCCTAATTTTTTACTTTCTCATATAAAGAAAAAGTATTGCGATGGCGTGTAAATATGATTTTGACATTTTGATGGATTTACGCGTTTCGAGATCATCCGAGTCCAAAAAAGTGGTTTCATAAACTATCATCAGAGACTGAGCAACTTTTATACTGTCACAATACCTTTAGTTGGCCATCGCAGTGAATGTACATCTCTTGAGGATGAAATTGACTTTACAAACACACATTACATAATATATAGACAGTGATAAAATAGCATTATCTTGATTATCAATTTAATATTTTTTTGTAATTTTAAGTTGCATGAAACCTTTGTATATGATTCTATCGTTTCTCGCTGTGTTTTATATTTAAATTTTTCTTCTAGAAGGAAGTTATGATTTAAGAAATATAGAAAAATGAAGAAAGCTATTGTAACGTGTATATCTTCTACTCCGCGGAGAAATTGAAACATACTTATTGCAATCCTGTTAAACTTTTAGAAAATATTACTCTGTAAGAATTTAATTTCTGTTATATTTCACCAACACGTCTTATGCAATTGAGAATACAATCTTATTGAAAATCCCTTCACTTCGCTTCAAAAACATAAATAATTTTCTAGTTCGGTCGAGTAAATAGTGAATTTCTTCGGCACTCGCCAATACACTATCACTTGTCTAGATATTTTATTTTAAAAGTTTCATGAAATCCGTTTTCGATGTTTCCTTGCAGATAGTTTAAACATGTTTTTTTTTTTTTTAAAAAAAAAAAACCTCGAGGGCTTGTTTTGATTGGTCCTTAAAATTGTATTTGTTCAAAGATCCGTTTTTTAGATCATCGTTTAAAGACTACGATGTCTCTATTGATCAGGGAATTTTTTTGTCGTGAGTCTCGTTAGTGTTTTGATTCTGTTCTACCTGTCGGGATTATTTACCATCGTTTCAAGTGAAAGAAACCCCGTCGAAGTCGGATATTATTTTATAAGATTGTTTATGACGGTTTAGAATGGGAACACTTAAGATCTAAGACACTGCGCTTGCTCATACTATCGAAAGGGCATCTTACAACAAGAATTGTCTTCATAAAACTTTTTTCTTTTACCGATTATAGCAATTTTGCACTTGTTATTCCTTTATAAATTAGGAACGCGTTGTGAAATAAAAACTATAATAGAGCACATTATAAAAGTGATATAGTTCAATGACCAAACAACGCCTTCACACAAAATGAATAGTTTTAAACAATTTGTCCAGTTCTAATGCAACAGTTCGGCTGTTCTAATTCTTTAGATAACCTGATGGATATCAAGATACTTTAAAAGTTCAAATTGTTTCAAATACAATTCATTTTGTGTGTAGACGTTGTTTGGTTATTGAACTATGTCTCATTTATAAGGAATCGCTATCACAGAAAAACAAAGTTGATGATTATATTAAGGGAGATAAAGAAATTATTTTTCCTGTGTTGTTACATCAATTGCATTAACAGTAAAATAATTAATGTAAAAATACCATTTTTAAAAACTGGTCTTATTCATTTTTTTTTCTGTATTCTTCACCTAAATTGTTTCTATGTGCAAAATTTGGGGAAGATTGAATGACAGGAAGGGGTTCAAAATTGGGGTAATAGGTGTGCGATGAAACTTACAAAGCAAAGTAATATAAGACCAGTAAAAAGATCCAAATTAGCAAGTGAAGGAGTAAAAGAAATGTTAGAAATGTCTTTTGATGCAATAAAACAAAGCTCACGGTAAATTAGAGCAATTAAGAAGACCATTTCCATTTCTAAAAATATTAAATTTATTTAATTAAAATGCTGGAACTATTATTATGTTTTGCTATTGTTTTAAAAGTCACATTTTCAACTTATCCTCTGACTCTTTACTTCCAATTTCGTGCTTCTAATTCCTCCAGCGCTAATGAATATTGTTTAAAGCCGGTTCAAGATTAATAAAGCTATTAGCAAGTGACGGTGACTTACTTTATTACCTCGCTAATGTGATATTCTTTATTTTTTGGTGCACGAATCTTTTAAAATAAAATACAGTTATTATCAGGAAAACAGTTTTTCAGTAATAAATCACCTTCACTATCTCTTCTTTTTAACGGAAAATTTTCTCTTTTCGTATTTTTATATTTATATATTCAAACAGCTTCAAATATATCCTGTCTAACAATTTCTCAGTCCTTTAATCACATCTTATCTGTTCACCTTATCAAAAGCTTTTTTGTAATCGATTAATGTCAGGACCATCGGGAATGTAATTTCTTATTTTATACGCTTTGCTTCTGGTCTTATTTTAGGTTTCTGTACAAAGTAAAAAAGAAACCTTATATAACGGCTCTGTCTGTCCGTCCGTTGGCTTGTTTCAATTCATAAACTACTATAGCTAGAAACATTAAATTTGGCACCAGATACATCTCGGCATTTTAGACTACTGGACAAATTTTGGAGTTTTTACACTTAATATTTCCAAGATGGCGGCCCGTCCAATATGGCGGGTGACTTAAACAAAGTTTTTAGTTAACATGGCATGTTATACATCAATTTAAAGGTCTTAAAGTGTAGAAAAAGAATATGCAACTATTAAAATACCCACGTAATATTTTTTGGCGGCCAATATGGCGGGCGACTAAAAAAAGTTTTTAGTTACCATAGTATGTTATACATCAATTTAAAGGTCTTGAAGTGTAGAAAGAGAATATGCAACTATGTATTACACTTAATATTTACAGTGAATCGTACAGAAACCGGCGATTATAGTCTCTCAAACTTACGTGAAGCTCGCCTTACTTGTTTTATTTAAAGTTGACTTTCCGAAGATTTTAAATTAAACAACTTATTCTAAATGCGTCCTACTCACATGAGAAGCGGGAAGGGGTGTCGCTTCGTACCCAGTTGATGAGAGAAATGGCAACAATGGTTCTTCCAAAACGCAGAATTAAGTTCCAATTTGCTGAATCGAGTTCCCACATGTGTAGAGCCCTCTATACGAGTCTTAACCATGACCATCTAAAGTAATCTTTCCGGAAATAAAATTAGTTCCTATAAAAATATAGCTGATATGGCAAAGAGTTAGAGATGCAGTACTATTCCACGGAGGAAGGAATTATTTTTATTTTCAATAATTATTAAAACAACCACGAAAACCCGAAACAACTAATTAAAATATGTACTAATATAAAAAAGTTTAGTTCAAGTTTTATCATGCTGATTTTTTTTTATAATACTTTACTAATTATAAACAGCTAATTAAATTTCACTTACAATAACAATAAGTCCCTAATAGAGAAAAGAGAAGGACATAAAGAGTTATTTTAAGATTCTACAATTATAGTCCTATAATTGTGTCTCGTTGTGTGAATACATTGTGATTTTTCTGTTCACTCTTAAAATAAATGTTCCTAGAAATATATCTAATCTATTCTAATAGTTTATTTATGGTAATTAGTTATTTGGATTAAATTTAGTCGGTCAAATTAGTGATGGTTCTATTATTACATATGCATATTAGTTGTAACTCTATTATGTGTATCTATGCAAGTTAATTTGTTAAGTAAGTTAATTGAATTGTTGAATAGTTAAATTAGATTACATTAGCGACAATTAATTGGTTAATCCGGTAATTGAGGTTTGTAGTAAGCTACGTTGCGTTGCATTACGCATGATTAATTAAGGCCTATGAAGCATCTGTAATTAGGTGCTTAAGATATCCTCTGATGTTGGTGTTAGTTTATGTTTATTTGGGTGTAATTGGGTTTCAATTAATGTTTAAATTTTATTTAATTAACATTTCTATTAGTTTTTATAGTATCAGATGCTTTTTTTTAAGGAATATGACCTGTTAACTTCAATAAGAAGCGAAAGTCTTACACAAATATTGTATAATAATATTGTAACCGAGGACTGGTTACGATTTATTAGTATGAAAAAAAAAGAATTCAACCAATATTTTCAAATGTTTACCTAAATTTTATTGGGTGATATTTTTGTAATATTGATTAATAAAAAAGTTTTTTGATATTGATTAATAAAAAAGTTTTTTGATATTGATTAATAAAAAAGTTTTTTGATATTGATTAATAAAAAAGTAGGTAACTTTCATCAAATATGATTTATAGTCTGCCAATGTCCTTGCTAATAAATTTAAGTCGGTCACATTAGATTTGGATTCAGTTTCGATTACCAGTACATTATGATATGAGATGTGGTTCGCAATGAACTCAAGTCAGTCACTTTATATTTGGATTCAGTTTCGATTCCCAGTACATTATGATATGAGATGTGGTTCGTAATGAACTCAAGTCGGTCACATTAGATTTGGATTCAGTTTCGATTACCAGTACATTATGATATGAGATGTGGTTCGCAATGAACTCAAGTCGGTCACTTTATATTTGGATTCAGTTTCGATTCCCAGTACATTATGATATGAGATGTGGTTCGTAATGAACTCAAGTCGGTCACATTAGATTTGGATTCAGTTTCGATTACCAGTACATTATGATATGAGATGTGGTTCGCAATGAACTCAAGTCGGTCACTTTATATTTGGATTCAGTTTCGATTCCCAGTACATTATGATATGAGATGTGGTTCGTAATGAACTCAAGTCGGTCACATTAGATTTGGATTCAGTTTCGATTACCAGTACATTATGATATGAGATGTGGTTCGCAATGAACTCAAGTCGGTCACTTTATATTTGGATTCAGTTTCGATTCCCAGTACATTATGATATGAGATGTGGTTCGTAATGAACTCAAGTCGGTCACATTAGATTTGGATTCAGTTTCGATTACCAGTACATTATGATATGAGATGTGGTTCGCAATGAACTCAAGTCGGTCACTTTATATTTGGATTCAGTTTCGATTCCCAGTACATTATGATATGAGATGTGGTTCGTAATGAACTCAAGTCGGTCACATTAGATTTGGATTCAGTTTCGATTACCAGTACATTATGATATGAGATGTGGTTCGCAATGAACTCAAGTCGGTCACTTTATATTTGGATTCAGTTTCGATTCCCAGTACATTATGATATGAGATGTGGTTCGTAATGAACTCAAGTCGGTCACATTAGATTTGGATTCAGTTTCGATTACCAGTACATTATGATATGAGATGTGGTTCGCAATGAACTCAAGTCGGTCACTTTATATTTGGATTCAGTTTCGATTCCCAGTACATTATGATATGAGATGTGGTTCGTAATGAACTCAAGTCGGTCACATTAGATTTGGATTCAGTTTCGATTACCAGTACATTATGATATGAGATGTGGTTCGCAATGAACTNAAATAACATCAACTTGATTTTTGGTCTACTAACTAATTTTGCACTCAGGATCATGAAAATCACATTGTCCACCATTTTTTGTGAGACATGGCCGCTCTCCACCGGTTTGTTATTTTCGAACGCCTATTGCCAAGCAATGTCCCGCAGAAGAACTTAGCCAATCACATATTCTTAAAAGGCGCAAAAAGATTGACTTGTATGCAAAATTATAGCTTGATGTTAGTCAGACATTTTTTTGCACGCTATCTCCTGGACTAAAATAGATATGATTACAATATTATTATTTATTTTTCTATTTACTATATCTTAAATTTCCTATTGTCTTTCGCAAAGACTAAAGCATTATTTTTACAGAGTGGATTGATAGGCTACTTCACAGAAGTTCAATTCCCCGTTGTTTAGGATTAATCTTATAGTAAATTTAATTAAAAATATTGAATAATATTTAAGTTTAACCTTAAAAATAAACTAATAAATAGAATTCTCTAGTCGAAGTAATTTCAGACGGATTTATATTACCCAAGAATTTTTCCCCTTTAGAGTATTGAAATTTGACCAAAAAAAAAAAAATCGTGTCCCCCTTGGAATGTTTTTTTATTTATTTTTGTTTTCTCCCTTTTCTTTTTAATTAAGTTTACAGGTTTTTTTTTTAATTTGCTATAAAATGACACCGGTTGAAATTCGTCTCTAAATTTTACTTTTATTCCTCCAACATATTAAAGAGAAAAGAAATATTAATAAAATAAATAAACTTCGTATAAAAACTTTTCCTTCGTTCGAGTGTTTTTACGTTTATACTTAGAATTGTTTAAAGTTAAAATTTTGTCCCTTCCATTAAAAAAAGCGTTGACGATGTCGCAATACTTTCTGAATTTCATTGCTCAAGTATTTCTTTTCTCTTTTATCGATTCCAAACTATTTCTGCCGTCAGATTCTTTTTAAAAAAAATCAAGAGTGGTGGAAGCATTGAAGATGGCTTAGGTACTCTCTTCAATCTCGCCTTAAAATCACCCAAAGAATTTTTTGTTTGGATTTCGAAAGCACAGCACCTCTTTTTGTTCGTCAAAAATTACCTATTTACCACTTCCCACTTGGTTATTTCTTGAGATATCTTCCTCTTTTTTTGTACAAAAGTATATTACCGAAGTTTCTTTATTATATTATTATTTTCTTGAATGCATACTTGACTTTTTGTTCACCTACAGAACTTCTTTACAAATTTTTAAAAAACTTGGAGAAAAGAAATAATTCGGGATTTTAATGACGAATAAATTAAATTTTTCCCTGAATTAAATATAATACGGTTAAATGAATAAGGTTGTAAACAAGTTGAAAAGATTAAGTTGACAATTTTTATACCTCGACTAATTCAAATTAGGGATGGTAAAAAATAAATAAAGTTTGAATATCAAGCCAATTTATATACGAAAGAAAAAGTATTATTTTGTATATTTTGAAAGAAAACATACAAAACAGTTTCCTTGTTATTATTTCCTTTCATATATTTTTTTTTATTTTTTATTTTTCACGGTTTTATAAAATTTGGAATGAAAATGTCAAACACAGTTTCCTTATTATATTTATTTACTTCCGTGTCTTCTATAAAGATTTTTAATAACATTATGAAAAATAAGGTTCCGCTAAAACAAAGTACAAATATACGTTAGAAGCTTAAATAAGAAAAATAAAAAATTATTCATTGAAATAAATATCTTTATCTCGAAACATAAGTTATAAGAAATATTTAAAAAAAAAAATCCTGGTTTAATAATTATAAAATAAAACAAGCATTAAGCTAAGCACGAGATTTATTGTTGGTTATTTATGAATGAATGTAATTTCATAATCACAAAATAATTTGTGAACCCCTTAATTTTTTTCTGCTTAAAAAAAGAGATATTATTCTAATTTGTTAATTTACGATGTGAATTTAGGCGTATAAAAATATGAGACAGCATCAAATTTATTTGTATTTAACAAGGGGAGGGGTAATTTATATTTTTGCGGGACGAGTCGTTATAACAATTTAGTTTTTCCGGGAGAAAACACTCGGATATTGAAAGTCCAGGTGTTGATGTTGTTAACCTAATAAAAACGTTAATCTACATAAGTTGAATAAATCAACATTGTGACACTTAACACTTGTATAATGTATAATGCAGTTAATGGTATTGAGCGATACCTCAGACGCATTCTTCATCAAAAACAAGTAAGTCGCGCTTCACGTAAATACGTGAGGTGATAACGCCGGTTTCAGTGCGATTAAATTTAAATATTAAGTGTAATAGTTGCATATTCTTTTTCTACACTTAAAGACCTTTAAATTGATGTATAACATGCCATGGTAACTAAAAACTTTTTTTAGTCGCCCGCCATATTGGCCGCCATCTTGAAAATATTACGCGTGTTACTTTAACAGTTGCATATTCTTTTTCTACACTTTAAGACCTTTAAATTGATGTATAATATGTCATGGTTACTAAATTCTTGTTTTTAGTCATCCGCCATATTGGCCGCCATCTTGAAAATATTTAATAGTTGCATATTCTTTTTCTAAACTTCAATACCTTTAAATTGATGTATAACATGACATGTTAGCTAAAAACTTTTTTTTGGTCACCCGCCATATTGGCAGGGCCGCCATCTTGGAAATTTTAAGTGTAAAAACTCCAAAATTTGTATAGTTGTCTAAAATGCCGAGATGTAACTGTGTGCCAAATTTCATGTTTCTAGCTATAGTAGTTAATGAGTTGAAACAAGCCAACGGACGGACAGACAGACAGACGGACAGACTTACAGAAAGAGCCGTTGTATAAGGTTTCTTTTTGTACTTCGTACAGAAACCTAAAAACTATACCGATTTAATTTATATGCATATTTGATATAATCCCAAATCAGCAGAGAAATGAGAGTCACTCATATACTCGTATATATGATGGCTTAGGCTTAGAATATACAGTATAATCTAGTTTTTTGTCGAAACGAATACCTAGAATTTTTAGTTCTCACTAGTAAATTATATCTTTGAATGCGGCGTCTTACGATTATTTTTTTAAAAAATTAGTGAGTAGCTTTTTTTAATCGATTTTTTTTTTTTTGTCTTCTTTCTCTTGTTTCTGTCTTTCTTTGAAATGTGTGGATGAAACAAAAGATGACATTTTTTTTTTCTAAGTTCTTACTAAGGTTTATGTTTAAAATAATTAAATCTGGTCGATGTTATTGTCTAAGAAAACATAAATACAGGATTACTGAAATTAGGCTCTACTTGTATTACACCTAAGTGCTACCTATTTCTAATGACCTAGATACGATTGTGTACCGGTTTGTCATTGTTCTTCCCCAGCAATAAGGTTGAACTTCCCTTTCTCATCCAGCCAGTCGGTTTTTTTTAAACCATTGTGCCCTTGGCCCTTTATCTCATAAACCGTTTCTGAAGAAGTCTTTTGTAGAGTATTCTTTTCATCGAACTCCTTCTGTCGTACCCTTGCTTCTGCATGAGGCAGGATTAAAGCGATTGTTTTGCCAGACCCAACCGGTATATAGTAATTAAAGTATTTTCCTCTGTTAAAACGAGTTAGATATAGATAGTCTGTGATTGTTGATGGTTTAATAATTGAACGTGTGTCCGGTGTTTCATTGTCTTTGATGGTTCTCTTATAGACTCGTGTATCTGTTTATAGAACAGCTGTGACCTATGATCTCTGACCTCCCCCTTCTTACAACGGTTTAGGGCTTCCCTACTCTTTTATGTTGTACCGCCCCTGTTTATGACACCGCTTCAGCATGCAGAGTAAATAAACTAAAAAAAACTTTTTTTTTACTGGCCAATATTTTATGAATGGGTGCACTTAAAACTTATAAGCACCCCTCGTCTAGCTTTTAAGTGTAAGTGGTACAAGCTGTACATTACTTTTACCAAAATAACTGTTTGCTTAAAAGTAATAAACTCTTTAATTTAGTAGCATTATTATTTTCTTGTTTACCGTCGAACTTTTAAGACTATGTTTCAATTTTTTTCTTCTCATAAGTATTTTAATAGTTGTATTGCTCTTCTATAGCGTTTGTTAATGAAGCGTCCTTCTTCTAGCACTTCTTCAACACAAGTGAAACATAATTTAGAGATTTTTTTACCCGAAAATCAAGTTATACAGTTATAACTTGATTCTTGATTTTCGGGCAGTGGTCTTGTTTTCGCTGAAAACGAAAGTTTTTTTTTTATTAGAAAATATTAAATTAAATATACATAAACCTTTCACAGCCTGTATCGCATAGTCATATGTATTAATTAATATTTACATATATTTTTATTTATTTCACGTCTGTCATTATAATTTTTTACGTATTTATTATTTAAAGGTCCTTAGACATTAGCATTATTTATTTCGATGTAAAACCGATTTAGATTCTGGCAAAGTCTTCTGTGGAGGATTTTTTTATGATCTAATTATTTTTTTTTATTGTATTAAGATCCTTGTTTAGTGATTAAGAAGGCTGACTTATAGTAACCAAAATATTTTTTATTGAATTATATATTTACTGAATAATTATCTACTCATTAAATTCATGTTTGCACCATTTCTTTTTTTCTAGAGTTGTAACTGTACCGTTTTTAGCTTAGTTCTTTCTTCAGCAGTTTTTAGGTCGTTCTGAAAGATGAAAGATCTTTATGTTTCCGATTTCAAAAATGCGAAGAAAGAAATCCGTTTTAGACATCAGGAGACATTTTTTTATTTTTTGTCTGATTTTCGGTCTGTTTGTGTTATCTGTTGTTCAATTTTTACGAAACGACATATCTTAAAAACTACACGTCCGATTTTAATGACATGGTCATAATTAGCCCATTGTTGGTCTCATGTATAAGTCTTAACCTTAGCCAGCCATTTGTTCCTCATCCACATCTGCACAAAAATAAATTTATTTACACCTATAACCTCAGAAGTAGCTATCTAAAGTTTAAGGGTTGTCAAAAGTAGCCTGGAGATGGTCCCAGATTAATTGTAATTGTCTCAGTTTATTAAATTTGGCTAAATTAATATTTACATTTAGGTAAAATATCAAATATCTTTTAACAATACTGACAAATTTAAAAAACGTGGGAAAATTAAATAAACTAAACAATGGATTGTAAAAGCATATCATTAGTATATTAGTGGTTGTAATGGACGTGGAAAAGCTACGAGGAACTCTAATGACTGACTATTTTAAATGAATCATTTATAATAGTTTTAAATTATTTAAATTAATATAATTAAAAAAAAAAATTAAAATATACTTTATCTTAGCTCATGAAAGAATAAATTTTTGATTGTTCTTAGTGTGGTCTCTCCGATTTTGAAAAAAATGCCTACTTAAATACCGCGTAAATAAATTTACACTTTTACATCGTCTTAGTTGTTTATTCTTCTCGTTTTTAAGTTCCATATGATTTTTTTATCCTTAGTCAGCAGTGAATATAGAGGTTGAGGGTTTGTAAATTGGCGTGGGTCTGTCACCATCTGGTACCGTGTTCTTATCACCCCTTACTAAAGGCACCACATGTGGCCCCACTTACAACTCGACCAACCCAGCTAGACCTTTTTTAACTAACTACCCCTCAGACTCGTCACAACTAGATATATTACGTAGTCTTTGAACCAACTAGTAGCTCTCCAGTTCTAAATTTAAACCATGGGATATACAATTTTTTTTTTCTCCTTCAAACACCGTTTTAAATCCCAACTCGAGTATCCGTACAGCTTGTTCGTAGAAGTTACGGATTACTCCTACAGTAGGTTCATTTCCCCAATTTCCGAGGTAGAATTTCATCGGTTGTTTAGCTAAAGTAAACATTTTCCCCCCTCTTTTTTTCCATCTGCTGAAAATGCTGATTCTAAAAGTTATTATCGCCTCTACCAGCGTCTCAAATTCTAGTTCAAGCCAGGTGTTTGTAAGATTAAATAAATCTTTCAGGCATAAATAGTAATAAATCTTAATTATGATTTACAATTTTGTGTGTGTATTAAAAACAACCAAGTGCTGCTATAATTTAATTAAGAAGTTCGTAATAATAAAGTTCCAGTTCAATCTCGTTTCTTAGTTTATATTTTAGAAAAGAGATGAAAAAATGCTGCAGATTTTTTTTTTTTACCCCGAATAAGAAATAAATTTACTGAATATGCATGTGAAGCTACTACCCTTTAATACTACTTTATCAAATTAGTTCTTTTAAGTTGATCAGTTCTAACTAATTAGTTTATTTTTTCTTTTAGCAGTTTTATTACTTAACTATCTGGATATGACTCGATTGGCCACTTGGTATTATTAGAATTAATTTATTCATAGCACTTAATTCATAGAATATTAATTCATAGAATTCTCGGAAACTAGATGTTTCCTGGGGAAACGACATATGGTTAGATTTGCATTTAAATGGACTATATTTAAGAAGGTTTTAAATCAAAATTGTTGACTCCAGTTTTCGAGAAATCAGTTTTTTAAAGTTTCAGAATTCTTGAGGATCAGCTCCCCTAAATTTGGAGCAAAAATTCATTTCTCGATTAAAGTCCCAGTAGTTCAGGATACATGCGTCTGCAAAGAAAGACTAGGAACAGATTTTTTATTTTTTATTTATTTATTTTTTTTTTTTGGATTCTTTAAATCAATAGAATTCAATACGTGTAAATCTATCAAATGTGTAAATCTATCAAACGTGTAAATCTATCAACCGTGTAAATCTGTCAAACGTGTAAATCTGTCAAACGTGTAAATCTATTTAACGTGTAAATCTATTTAACGTGTAAATCTATCAAACGTGTAAATCTATCAAACGTGTAAATCACTCTCAAAATTTAATTTTCACTCCGTCACAATAATTTCTCTTAATATATACCTACTAGGTATGAGAAAGTAAAAGAAAGAAAAAACAATTCTGTTTTAAATACCTAGATCTAGAAAATGTATAATTCTTTAAAATAATAATTAATTAATTTTGTTAATTTCTTAACAATAACTAATATGTTTTTATTTTTTTCTGTTTCAGGTAATATTATAATTTTCTTTTTACACCAAGATTGTAAGGACTTCCGCAGTGAGTTACAATTTTCTTTTGTTTCCGATCGACAAAATAATTATTCCACATTACATTTGTGTAAATCACGATTTTCATACTTGTCTCACCTCTCTAGGGTTAAAACATAAATGAATGTTGGTACAAAATGGTGAGCCCTTACACTGTGATTCCCATTTTTGTTTCTCTGTTAACATACCTAATCGTGTACAACAGGAAAGAAGCTGACAGTTATTATGCTACTGGTATTTATCTCCTCAATTGGCTAAATTATTGTTTTTGTTTGTATACACGAGTAAACATGTGTTTGTATTATATTGGGGAAACATCAGTGCAGTGTTATTTAATTAAATGAAGTGCATTGTATGCTTATAAAGAGAAGAAAATGTGGTGAATAATCCTAAGAATGCTTGTGGTTGATGGTGTTTCTATATAATTGGAGAGCATCGAGGTAGATGCCTCGGGGTAAAATGTTGGGGACATCTGATTAATGCCAGATCCGTGTCATTATTGGACAGATCTGACCAGGCTCCTAGGTCCCTCGGTTAATGTTAGAGACCGGTAACTAAGCGTGAAATAGACCCTAGCTATGAGGTGAGAAGACCCCCAGCTCTTTCCTAAATGTCCTCTAACCCATAGCCCCCGGCCTGTAATCAGTCTTCCTAACCGAGCCGACATTGCCTTCCCTTTCTCAATTCTAACCAAACAGGAGATGGCTGAGGATTCAAACAGCGATACGTTTTAAATTTATAAACTTTATAGCAGAATTAGAATGATGTTTTTCTTCACCTATAGACTTACCGAAGTTAATTGAAGCCAAATGATCTCTTCGAAGGACAAACAATTTTGGTTCCCGATTTAAAAAAAAATTCCAACACAGAAATCTGTTTCAGACATCAGGGAACTATTTTAGTTCGGTGTCTGTCTTGTAGTCTTGTGCTCACAAACATATACATTTATTTATTATATCTTCAAACACACAAATTTCACAACATCTGATTTTTATGAAGTCTTGATGGTTTGTCGAAAGTAACCCCGCAAATAGCTCCAGATTAATTTCAAGTCTAATATATTTTGCTTAATAATTGATAATCAAAATTAAAACAATTTTGAAAGATTTAAATTTAAATAAGTAATTAAATTTGACAATAATAGGTTTTAAGAGCATAAAATCATTAAAATAACGGAAATAGGAAGTGACGAAGCTATGTGCAACACTTGTTTTTTGATTGAATAAACCTGGGTTGGAAGGACCATCTTAACATAAATATGTGTGAAGTGTTGGTTACATTGAGTTGTTTATTTTACTCTTTCTTGTATTTATTTAGTGTAGCAGATTTAGTACAAAAGAAAAGAAACTATTCTAAATATTTTCTTAAAAAGCGAAGAATAAAATTTAAGTTGCCACCTTTGATTTCTTTTTACGTTTTGGTTTACAGTTAAACCCTTTTAAGGTTAATAGTTCCATAAATCAGGTGGATCTCGTCTTTCCTACCATCGGTGCATTAATATACAATATACATCTACAAGTCGAGTCAAGAACGACATGTTTAGTTCTCCTTATATGTTCATTTTCGGACAAAAGAACAGTTATTAACCTTTTTATATCTCAAAGTCGACTTTAAATGCCAAAAAATCCTTCTTTGTATCGTTTTGAATATAAAATTCGGCGCCAGACTTTTTATAAAAAATTTAATAAATTGGGACCACTTTTTCATCTTTTTTGGAGACTTTAGAACTGAGGTCGATTTAAATGTATTTGGCTGTGGGAGGCGATTTGTTTATCAGAGAGTGCAGTAGTTCTGTCGTAAGCTGGTTTAGACCGCTCTACCGTAGAGACAGGCATAGGATGGAAATGTCACTCTATTCTGGTTTTCGCCTCCTTAGTGTCCTTCACCTTGTGATTTTTCACTGCCTTTCTCTCTACATCTGGTTCTCTACCCTCTTACCTTGCCTCCACACAACGTATAATTATCCGTTATTATATTTGACACTTCGATGTATTTTTTTTTCTGCCTATATCCTTTCTAAAAATCATTATAAAAAATTCAACTTTATATCTCAACTATAAACCTGCTCTAGTTTGGTTTCCGTAAAAAACTATTCATAAGATTGAATTTGTCATTTTGTTGATTTTTACTACGTTTTTATTAGCTTGCTTTCTTGTTAGTTTGTTTGTTTGCCCACTACAAATCTTGCAATTGATTTTTAACTAACTTCCTGAGTAGCTAGACATTTGAAGCTTTTAGAATAGCAATACATATATTAATTTAATACTTATAGCCATCTTTCAGCAGAATTTAATTCGTTTTCAGCAAATTTTGCTGTATGAAAAGTTAGTTCGGAAAAAATCCGCAAGTTTTTTTTTCTAGGTTTTCACATGTCCCATATTTACAATCTTCATTTTGACAGGTTTCGAATTTATGACGTATAATTTAAAAACGTAGTATATAAAAAGTTCTTTTTTATCGTGCAATTATTTAAAATATAGTTTCTGAGTGAATCGTTAAAGGTAAAAGGAAGGTTGGGGTTCAGTTCCCCACCGGGAAGGATTACTTTTACATTGATATTTTAAAATGTTCAACAATAATGCCATTAAACCCATGGAAACCTACAATAACTAAATATACTAAAGCAAGTACTTATATATGGTAAAAATTTAGTGTGACTAGAATTGGACAGGTAATTTTTTCTGGTTATTTATGTGTTACGATACTGTTTTTAAATATTTTGTTACAGCCGTATATGGTTTTATTTTTTTATTTCCACCTTTAGTTTATAATATGTAGAACATGACGTTTATAATTTCCGAGATATTACACTATATCCTTTTATATTTTCCATCATATAATTAAAAACGTAAAGTATTAAAATAATAATTTTATACATTTATTTTTACTCTTTTCTGCCAGAACTTGAAAGCTTATATCGATTAACCTAACACATATGGAACGGGTAAATAATTTTCAAATTTTACTAAAAACAAATAAAATATTACATATATTCTTATAAGTATTTCATTTTATATAATAGTCTGCCAAATAGTGTTCCCCGTTTCCCATTATTAAAATAATTTTCACATGCGGAATTGAAATTTGGTCTGAAACTTTTTCGAATCTCAATGAGTCATAATTATTTTTATTAAATATTAAATGTGCGCAGAAGGTTAACATTTAAATTGAAAAGGGATCGGATGTGGGCTGTTCTTTTGACAAAAATTATTATCCCTTTTTTAGGGTTTCGTTGGTAAAACCAAAAAAAAGAAACCCTTATAGTATCGTTCCTGTGTCCGTCTGTCACTCTGTACGGTTCCAATAACTTTTGAACCAAAAGAGATAAAAGCGTGAAACTTACCAGTATTAAAGATCGTTTTGACGCGCACACAGGAAAAATATAGAGAACTCAAAATAATCAGCTGTTCAAATTCAAAATGGCGGATAATTCACATCGCGAGAAAAAAATATTTTTTTTAAATTTTGAGTGGGGTATCAAATGAAAGGTATTGAAGAGTAGATTACAAATATATATACCACTTAGGGTTAGTGTTTCATTTTCGGCGCCATTTTGTTAAGAAACATCAAAATTTTTCGTCCCCCCCCCTCCTCAACCTTACTAATTTTGTTTCACAAAACCAACGAAACCCTTTTTACGTGAGAATTCACGCCTTACCAATTTATTTCAAAATCGGATAAGTTAATTTAAAGATGTAGGTCTTAATAAAAAAATATCAGTGTGTAAGCAGAAGAGAAAGTAATAGGCGCAGAAGGTAAAATAAATACATATGGAAGGTATAATAAATATTAAATACATATGGAAGGTATAATAAATATTAAATACATATGGAAGGTATAATAAATAAAAGTTACATATGGAAGATATAATAAATAATAAATACTTATGGAACCAACAGTGGGACAGTTATGATCTACCATCTGAATTTTATTTCTACAGACACCGAGACCAAAAGCATAGTTAGTTGACCTGATGTCAGAAACAAATTTTTGAATTTGGAGACATAAAAATTAGGCAGAAGAACAGAAGAACATTCTTCAGAAGGATCTCGAGGCTTCGGTATGCAAGGCAAGAATAAGACGAAGAGACAATTCATTGCTATTTACTTTGCATGGCTAGCAGTAGTTTTAAGAATTATTTTTGAAAATAATTTACAACTATGACTCGTAAATTGAATAAGTAATAACGTAGAATAATTCAGAATTTTAGTTGGAATTATTCATTCATTCCCAAACTATGCTTTAACTAACCAAATCTTAATCTTAATAATCTAATTTGCGAAGTTCAAAATTTATAAATTTAAATGGAAAGATAATTTAAACTTTGAAATAAAGTTAATAAATTATATTAAGTTACTAAGCATACAAAACTCGTTACATTCAATACAATCGGTTTAATTGCATCGGGTTTAAATGATGGATTATTACATTTGAATGATGCTTGCTTCTGCAATTAGATCTACTTGATCAATAAGTCTCATGCAATATGTATTTGTTGTTTGTAGTTGGCGCAAGATGTATTTACACGCCATCTAATACGAGTATATTAGTTTGCGAGCATTGTATCTAGGAATAGTGTAGTTTGGCTTAATGCCTAATAATAATTTATAATGAATCATTAGTATTTGCCTGTAAAGTATCGATTTATCATTGTAGTTTTGTATCAGCTGCTTAAATTACTTGGAATAAATTTGATTTCTAAGTATAATGCATTTATAAATCATTTACCTACTAATGTGTATCATAGATCACATCAAGTTATAAGTATATTTATTGTATTAATTTATTGTCGGCCTCTTTTAAAAGGCTCGACGTTGACTTTACTAGTGCATAAGTCACATAATTATTAATCCTTGAATCTTAAATTACCATGTACTGTCAAATTATACTTTAGTTAATGCAGACATGTTAGTTCAACTTTTCTTTCCTGGTTCTCTTACCCGACACCAAAGCTATATAATTAATACTCTTTGGAATCAAATGCATTAAGTATATGGTACATATTTAATGTCCTATGTTTTCAATATATTAATTATACGTACGATACATACCACTTGTTTATGGATTAAATGATATTTATAATTTCTTAGAAAGCTTTTTTTTAATGTGCTGAAAGACTTTTTATATAACAAATTGAACTGGTTGTGTTTAATCGATACCCTATATGACCTGTTAGTCAACCTGTCAAATTGGTTTCTATTATGTACCTGTATGTTAGAGATAGGTGGAATGTAATCTCACAGATTACAATAATTGGGTACTGAACGCTTGAATTATATACTACTTACTATCAGCTTCTGTTACCGACTTACTTACTACTGAACAGATGCTTTTCTCGGTGAACTCTTGTTCTTTAAGTCAACTTAAGGTGATAGTTTATTTTTAATTAAAGCTAAAATAAACAAGTAAGGCGCGCTTCACGTAAGTACTTGAAGCGATAATCGCCGGTTTCTGTACGACTTAGTTAAAATTATCAGGTGTAATAGTTGCATATTCTTTTTCTACACTTCAAGACCTTTAAATTGATGTATAACATGTCATGGT
>KZ651181.1:724249-739682 GCA_001010745.2 Gerris buenoi | reverse complement strand
CGAAACGTCGGACTGGGTGGTGGTAGGTTTCTTGAAAGCAAAACACCTGATATGACTACAGAAGTATATATTTTTATGAGAGCTAGGGGGGGGGGGCAAGGCCCCCCTGCCCATAGGTATGGGCGCCCATGATACTATAGCAAAAGTGCGTAGGAAAAGACTTGAGGACTTAGTGTCTCTGCCATCTTCGGCTTAATCTGAAACTGAAAAAAATAAGAAAATTCACTCTGTTAAATCAACTTTGGATAAAGGAAGGGGAAAAAATATTCCATTTTATTCACTTTTTTTTACAGTTAAATCATAAAAAATGTAAAGGGAAAGAATATTTTGTCCATTTAAGCCTCCCTGTTCATTTTGTTCATTGTTAAGCCACTTTATCTTTTTATTTCTTTATTGATTTGTGGAGTAAAGAGGCCGGATAAGAAGACAGAGGAGAGCGCTGAATAAAGTAAATTATTTTTCTTGTCCTTTCTTTTTTTTTCTTCCTGCCAACTCTCCAAGGTTTGCCTTCTTTTTTATTTAAAAAAAAGAAGATAATAGAAGAAAAAGAAGCTATATTTACTGGATTCTCTCCAGTTAAGCTCAAAACCCAGTAGAGAAATTGTTAGAAAGAAAGGTAGAAATTAGTTAAAAAAGAAAAATTGTAAGATGAGTAAAGAAAAATATTTTTTTGATAAAGAAAATAAATTCTTCGTTGTTACGAAAATTCATTATATTTTTTTTGTTTTCTTTATGGAAAAAGTTTAAATAATAAAAATTGGTTGGATAAACTTTTTCATTGACACTACACGTAGAGTTCAAATTTTATTTCTTGATGAAAGCGCCTCGAGATGTATTCCCACTGAATATTATACTTATTTGTCTCAGGTTCTAATACATAATAATTAATACTTTTGTAGGTAAGTGGGAGGAGTCCCTCAGTGTTATAACAACATTGAAGATGTGTTAGCACAATGCTGCCTGCATTGTGCGTAGGGATAACATTTCAAATATTTACGATTAATAAGTCCATGAGTGCAATTTTAATCGTACATGCTTTTTTTTTTGCAAGTTAAAGCTGAAAGTATATATCGATCAAAATATTGAATTTTTTCGCGTTGCCACGCAATTAATTCTCTTTTTGGCATTGTTTGTCTTCAAAAAAGTGAAGTAGTGTTTTTAAATAAAAAAAATAATACCTGTCAGTATCAAGTTTTTTTCGGAAGATATTATGTAAACAGTTGTTATAGTAGTTGAAAGACTAACTGGGTGTGACCATGATTAAAAATAATATTTTATTAGAGTCATAACCTTGATATATTAATTACATCTTTTTTTTAGGAAAAAGTAAATGTACCACAATAAGTTGATGTTAGCCTACTTATTATGTTATTGAAATAATCATATTCATTTAATTTTTTAGTTGGTTTTTAAGGATGATTTTTCTCTCTTGGAAAGTATGGGTTTTATTGGAAATATGATACATAAATATATATATGTTTTACTAATTTAAAATAAAGAAAGTTCATACTATGTGATTTATTATGCAGAATAGTAACTACTTTTAAAAATATTGGCCGAAATAGTTTAGGTTCAATGAATCTGCACAGATGATGGAATTCAGACGAAATTTAAAAAAAAAAACTTAAAAAACGCTTTTTTTGACTCAGGAGACATTAAAACGTGTAAATCCATCAAACTTCGAATTTTCGCGCCAAAAAAAATACTTAGTTCTCTATTTATACATCGTATACGAGAAATGAAAAAATCTAAAATCAAAACTGACGTCTCTTCACTAAATTAACTTCATTGGGAAAAGCTGGGTTTTAACCACCAGTGGTTATTTTCTGTGGCGGTGAAATGTTTAAATATTTGAAAGAGTATAAGTTGAAATTTAAATTTGACTTCTGAGCATGTACCTCAGTAAAGTTAATTTCTCTTGAATTTACTTCGTATTTTTGGAAACTTTTTCCTGATTGCTTTACCACTATAGAATTAAGAAGAAGCTGTGGTGGAGCTGGTTTCTATCTTTCGAAATAGTGCACTTTAACTTTTGTATAAGTGTTGTATATATTAGATTACGTTGATAAGCATATCTTTTCTTCTGTACAACCTGTTTGTTAAGTTGGTCACCTGCTTGAAGGCACTCCATACGTAAGAGTGTCAGCATTTATATTATTGGACTAAGGTGTCGAGTTGCCACCTGTCCACATTAAGGATAACAAATTAAGGTACTTATTAATTCCATCAGATCCACATACAGGCTGAAAATAATAAATACAGAAAGTAAATTATATGTTTATGTAACTTGGTATTATCTCACTAATTTCATTATTTACTATCCCCTCCCTCTCTTCTATCGTTCCTTTGTTTCAGCCTTACCTTTAGAAAATCTTTATTGTTATTATACCTTTGAAAGCATTTCTAGATTGCTAAGGAAGCATTTTCGTCATTCTGAAGAACGAATAGTAAGTTTCTGAGGCATTCAATAAAAATCGAAACAAGTCAAAGCACCCATCTTTCAATACCCAGCAAGTTTACATTATTTTTATAGCTTTTTTTTTTTTTTAAAAATTATAAATAAATTAAATAAGATTTTAGGATTTAAAGTCTGTATCACTGTGCATATGAGACAATTTTCGAAGGGGTTGAAGTCCGACGTTTCGCTTCCACTGCTGGAAGCATCTTCAGGGGAGTGGTGCATCGTGGTGTTGACTCGATGAAGATGCTCCCCTGAAGTGGAAGCGAAACGTCGGACTTCAACCCCTTCGTGACGCGGATTTCACCGGAAAACCAAGCTGTTTATTACGAGTCTACCCGCGGAAGCCTACGCACCATGTTTTAATTTCAGTCCACATTTTTTCATCCACTGCCGCAGGAGCACAACCCAATTGTTTAGTAGGACTTTTATTTTGATAAAAGTGTTTTATTTTTTTCTCTGTCCATCAATATTTTTACGCACTCCCATATTTCCATTTTTGATATTTCCCACAGAAGCCCCGTATTAATTTCAATCTTCATCATGTGACCATTAGGGATAGACAGGAAATTGAGAAAGTAAATTCTCCTGAAAAATTTGATTTTGAGATTTTGTAGGATTTACACGTTTCGAGGTCCCCTCAGTTCAAAAAAAAAGGTTCGATCTGATCAAAGCCTATTGTTGTCTGTCGTATGTAGACTTTGCTCACGCTTGGATCCTAAATTAGTGAGCCGTACAATTATATGCTATATGTACCTATATAATAATTATTAACGATTATAAAAATAATATTAAAGTGCATATCCTACATTGATTTACTTATAAAAACCTTGAGTTTTTATTATTATTATTTTTTTTTCAATTTGCCAGTTCACTTTTTGAATGCAATTAAAAATTAATGATTAAATATTTATATTAGTTTCAACTTATCAAAACTGCATTTTAAACTCTATTTGGAGAAAATTATTTTAGCCTCATATATTAGAGTTACAATTTAATGGTTTTAGCCTTCCTTCTTTCACTACTAAGAAATATAGTTATTAATTTAACTTTTAAGTAATTTAAATTGATAATGCAAGTTTGATTCAGAATCCACTATAAATAAATAAATCAATTAAATAAAAGAGAGGAACTCAATTTAATGTAATTGAAAATCATAAAATCTTTATGAACTACATATATAAAAAAATACAACTATTAAATAGTCGTATAATGCCAAGGACGATAAAATTATATGTATACATAATATGTGTACCTTAAATACTGTTATTTAATAAAAACTTATAAAAACAATCTTTGGTGGAAACAATCAATTAAAATGTCTAAGTCCACGTTTTGATTTTAATTTGTGTAATAAATGCACGATCTATATATTTATGACAAGATCATTATAAAGTAGTAAACTTTATAGCATTTACATTTAGATCTCGTTTCTTTTTCGTATTTGATAAATTAGACGTATTATTATGATGTTAAGAAAAACATACAAAAATTGAACTCAAGGCCTGAAATATTTGTGAATTATTTAATGATAAATTGGTATGATCAAGATCATTATGATGTCAAAAATAATTTATTTATTTCTCTCTCTCTCTCTCTCTCTCTCTCTCTATATATATATATATATATATATATATATATATATATGTGTGTATTTAGTATGAGGAAGTAAAAAATAAAATCAGAAGATAAATTAATAAAGTATNATATATATTATATGCCAAAAAGCACACTCATTTATTTATTCACCGTATCTCCAGAACGGTAATAGCTTCAGGGCTGAAATTTTGGATGAAGGTTTCATTTGCTCCTAGGTGTCCTCAGAGAAACAATTTTTCGATCCGCCATCTTGACTCAAAATTGTGTCCATTTATATTCATCTCACTAGCTCTACCTCTAGAATAACAATAATTATAGAGTTGAAAATTTTCATAGAGTTCCTTTTACCCATTGGGGACTTCCTAAGGAATTCTTTACGTTCCACCATCTTGATTATTTGTAAGCTATTATTTCTTTTTAATG
Organism: Gerris buenoi; assembly: GCA_001010745.2. NCBI lineage: Eukaryota > Metazoa > Arthropoda > Insecta > Hemiptera > Gerridae > Gerris > Gerris buenoi. The sequence goes on along the minus strand of KZ651181.1, from coordinate 735,202 downwards.
GGGTGTCGTATTCATTTTAAATGTATTCTTTTAAAGTAGAACAAAGATACATTAAGCGTTTTCAAAATGGCGGCCTTTATACCCCCAAAAATAACCAAAAAACACTTCAAAATTATGTCCCACTACTATCCTTTAAGGTCTGGTCCTAAAAATGTTAAAAATCCATAAATATACATCCCTGCAGTCCTGATATTCCTGGAAATTTATTTAAAAAATTTGGGTGCGCGAAACCATGGCGCCTCAAAATTTGTATCTTTTTTAATTTTTGAGTGGGGTATAATTTTAAAGGTATTGGTGATCAATTATAACCAAAATAACCAAACAAGTGCCTACCTAAAATACACGCACCTTGCGCGTTTATTATTAAAAGTGCAACTTTTAATAAATGTTTTAGTAAAAAAAAAAAAATAAAAAAAAATACAATGTTATAAATATTAATTTTTTTATGACCGAAGAAGACCTTTTAGCTTGCTAGCAAGGACTTGATAGGATTTTTAAATGTTTAATTATAAATTAATTACATTTCATTTTACTGGATTAAAATTGAGTACATGTGAAATAGACAACTCCTTGTGTTCAATACCTCGGCAATATAAAAATGAAATGTATTGTTATTTATTTTTAATTATTTTATATGGTACTGAGTAGTATAATGTATCATTATTTAATTATATAGAGTTTTATTTAGTAAATTATACTGTTATATATATATATATATATATTTTTTAAATAGAAAAGTAAAATGTAATTTATCAATTAAATATAATGGCGGTAAATTTATAGATGTCAGTGATTACTTTAAGTTTGATTTTGTAAAGTGCAAACATATTTTAGCTGGAAGAGCTATTATGTACGATTAAAAGTACAATTTATGAAATAATTGTGCCTCCGAGGCACAAAAAATATCGTATATAACGGATTACTTACACTTATGTTTTAAAAAAACTTGCCTTAACCTTTATTTATTTATTTTTTTTATTTATAAAAATAAAAGTTGTATAAAACGTTAATGTGTTTCCCAATCTCGGAAGATTACAACTCTAAACAAACTGGAGGCTTTAGTATAATAATTGTTTCTTCTTAATAATAGGCCTAACTTAAAACAAAAAATGATTTATAACGTGTTAAACTAAATAAATTTAATAAGAGAAGTCGAAAATTGAAAAACAAGTGTACACAAATAAAAGCAATTACAGTAGAATCAAGTGTGTTAACATTCGACCTACATTATGTTTCAATGTACTGAAAGATAAATGTGTCTTTTCTTTTTAATTATTTTTTACACCTTTGTATTTTATTGTTTAATTTACACTTTACTTATTTATGAGTCTGTTCTATTATTTCATTTTATTTTATCTCTACGTAACATGTGACAGTACTAAATTAATTTATTTTTTTTAAAGACAGACTAATCGCTAAAGAAAACATAAATACATTTTTTACCTAAAAACTGTTTTACATACTAGCTAAATCGTATACTATACATTATATTTTCTATGGTAATATTTATTATCTTTACATATTTTAATTTGTACCGCGGAAGCCTACGCACCATGTTTTAATTTCAGTCCACATTTTTTCATCCACTGCCGCAGGAGCACAACCCAATTGTTTAGTAGGACTTTTATTTTGATAAAAGTGTTTTATTTTTTTCTCTGTCCATCAATATTTTTACGCACTCCCATATTTCCATTTTTGATATTTCCCACAGAAGCCCCGTATTAATTTCAATCTTCATCATGTGNTTTTTCTACACTTAAAGACCTTTAAATTTATGTATAACTTTATTTTTTTATTTTTTTTTATTTATAAAAATAAAAGTTGTATAAAACGTTAATGTGTTTCCCAATCTCGGAAGATTACAACTCTAAACAAACTGGAGGCTTTAGTAAAATAATTGTTTCTTCTTAATAATAGGCCTAACTTAAAACAAAAAATGATTTATAACGTGTTAAACTAAATAAATTTAATAAGAGAAGTCGAAAATTGAAAAACAAGTGTACACAAATAAAAGCAATTACAGTAGAATCAAGTGTGTTAACATTCGACCTACATTATGTTTCAATGTACTGAAAGATAAATGTGTCTTTTCTTTTTAATTATTTTTTACACCTTTGTATTTTATTGTTTAATTTACACTTTACTTATTTATGAGTCTGTTCTATTATTTCATTTTATTTTATCTCTACGTAACATGTGACAGTACTAAATTAATTTATTTTTTTTAAAGACAGACTAATCGCTAAAGAAAACATAAATACATTTTTTACCTAAAAACTGTTTTACATACTAGCTAAATCGTATACTATACATTATATTTTCTATGGTAATATTTATTATCTTTACATATTTTAATTTGTACCATATTTATTTATTAAATTTTTAAATAGTTAAATTTTTTAAAATTTAGATTTAAGGGATGTTAAAATAACCTAAAGGTTTATTTTAAATTTCAACACAGCATCAAATAGTATCAATAGAAGTATAATATTATGTTTTTTTAATTTTGTCTTTTGTTTTAGAACTAGGTGGAACTCTTTTTTTTTAAGGGATTTTTATTTTTAGGGGGAGATTTTTCTAGTTGGTTGGATGTTCTAAAGGTTTACCAAAATAGATTAGGTTGGTCGTTTCTACGTGGTATGGAATGTTACGTGCCTGATGTTCCTTTATTAAAATTTCATAAGTATTAGTTTGTTTTTGTTTTTTCTACTTTTTTTTGGCGGAATTACGGTTGCCTGTCAAGTCTCAGCGGGATGTCAAACAGGACCTCGAGTTCTTCTTCAAAAATTTTTTGATTAAAGATACAACTGCAAAAGCAACATCACTGCTATTTTAACTAATGCCAGTGGAGTAGTTTTGTTTCAATGTCAGTCTTTTCACCTCATTTTTGGCGCCCAACCTAAAAATATTTAATTTTTTTTTAATACACCTTTTTGTGTATGTTCCATCACTTTCATGAACCGCGGTTCCGTCCCTCCATTGTACTAAATAGCTAGAAATTTTAGTTGAAGAATATTAATCTCGCCCGATGTATCTTTGACAAATCACATTAATAGTATCTGGTTGGTCCCACTCCCCTTCTCTGCTGAACCTCTTTGCCTATTGCTTCTTGTTCCTCTCTCCTTTATAGTGGTTTTTTAATTTTTTTTTTATTAAGTACAAAAATATTGTAATTGTGGGTAATTTTGTGTGCCCTTGTATCTTTTTCAGGACCGATTTAACTATAGGGGCACGATGGGCACGTGCCCAGGGGCGCAAGAGGTTTGGGGGCGGCGCAACTCAAAAGGCTAGATGGGAGGGGGCAAAGCTAAATTTTGCAAGGGCAAAAAATATAAATGCGGAAAAAAATGTGTTCAGCTCTTAACAGAATAAATACAGTGAATAGGTCTACAATGCGTAAATATAAGCTGAACAGTTGACAACCTGAAAAGCGACATAACGCTAGGAATTTACTATACCAATTTAAATAGACGATTTTGCCAGAGCAAAAGCAAGAAATATCGATTCGAGACAACTCACACTAACTTTGTCATATAATTTCGGCCCCAGGTCCCAGAAAACATGAAAATTATTATAGTTATCTGTAAAGAAGGATACGTGTGTAGGATTGCTAGCTGTGACAGGACAGTAAACCAACCCTTTGCAGGGTTACTATAAAACCTTCCAAGTGAAGTAAGAGTACCACCTAGCACTACCGTCTACTCCCACTATTCTTTTAAACTATAAACTCATAATGATTAACTGTTAATTTGTTTAATGTTAAATATTAATTGCATTAAGCTCGCTTTAATGTTTAAAAAAAATCAGATTTATTTTCATCAATGTCTCGGAAACTAGATTTTTCCCGAGAAAACGGTTTATATCGTTAGATTCGAATTTAAATGGACTACATTTTAGATTTTCGGAACTGTTTTCGAAAAATAATTTTTTCATAGTCTTTGGGGGATACTGCCCCAAATTTATGGCCTAATTTATTTTATGGCTAAAATTCATTACTCAATTTTTTCTCGGGGTATGATTTTTTTTAACATGTATGCCAGATATCTTCAAATTCGGCCCAGTAGTTTAGGCTCCATGCATCTGCACAGACAGACGACAGACAGGCATTTCTTAAAATCTCAGTGGACCTCAAAACGTGCTAATCCATCAAAATTTAAATTCGAGTTTTCGTGCCATCATAATACTTTCTCTTTATATTAGAGAGTAAAAATTGGTTAGGCGTAAAGTATCACGTAAAAAGGGTTTCGTTGGTATTGTGAACATGTAATTAGTATAGGGGGGTGGGGACGCAAAATGTTGATGTTTTTTGACAAAATGGCGCGGAAAATAAAACACTACCCCCAAGTGTTATATATTTTTGTAATCTACTCTTCAATACCTTTCATTTGATACCCTACTAAAAATTAAAAATAAAAAAAATTCCCCTTGACAGAAATTAGCCGCCATTTTGGACTCCCAGTTTACCAGATCAAATTGCTAATCTTATTTTTTCTTTGGCCCATCAGACCGCACATTTTGCATATTTTTTATATTTTTAGTAACAGCAGAAATATAGTTTAGGGGAGGGGGAAACACAAAATTTTGATGTTAAAACGCGGAAAATTAAACACTACCCACAAGTGTTATATTTGTAATCTACGCTTCAATATCTTTCAGTTGATACCCCACTCAAAATTTTAAAAAATATATTTTTTTTCACGCGATGTGAGTTATCCACCATTTTGAATTTGAACAGCTAATAATTTTGAGTTCACTACATATGTTTCCTGTGTGCGCGACAAAACGATCTTTAATACTGGAAAGTTTCATGTTTTTATCTCTTTTGGTTCAAAAGTTATTGGAACCGTACAGTGTGAGGGGGGTGGGAGGGGAGGGCGCATCATGACGGGGTGCCCAGGGCGCAGTGAACGTCTAAAACGGCCCTGATCTTTTTACACTCTTTTATTTTACTGTGTTTTTAGTCTTTAAATCTTTTAACCTAAATTTGACCCACTTCCCGACTACCTAGAAAACTGAAGTTTGCTCAGATTATTTATTTCCTATGTCAATACAATATTAAGCCGTTTTTTCCTAAAAAAAAAAATACAAAATGTATAAATGCGTGACACTGACTTTTTATGAATTTATTTGTTAAAAGAAGATTTTTTTTTTTTTTTTTAATAGTTTGATAGATGTTAAAAGAATTTTATTAACAAATATAAACATTAATTTGTACTGAAGCAATCATTGTTAAACTAAAAAAAAGTTTTTAGTCACCATGACATGTTCATATTATACATCAGTATAAGGTCTTAAAGTGTGGAAAAAGAATATGCAACTGTTAAAATTTCACACTTAATAATGTTTACTTGATCGGACAGAAACCGGCTATTATAGCTTTACGTACTTACGTGAAGCGCTCCTTACTTGTTTTATTAAATTATTATTAATTCTTGTTTTCTTTCATTTCTATGATGTATAGCTAGTAAACATCCAAATAACATTTTTCCCCCTCATCTCATCGGTCTTTCGAATATATAATAATTTTAAGTTATGTGTTTGTCGTTTATAATTTATGTTTATGGGCTGAGATATAATGGGTATTTAATACAAGATGAAAAGTGAGTTACTTACTAAGAAAAAAAAATAATGATAATAGTAATATGAAAGGAACGGTAGCGTTGTAAAGTAAATCATGAAAAATGACAGTAATTTTATTCAAACTATTCAACTATAACCTTTATTTATGTTGCAAAGGATTTTTTTACTCTTTGTAGTCTACTGTTCTTTCAGCATACTTTTTAGTTTACAATGAACTTAATAAAAAATAAGTTGCAAGGAACGTAACTCTGCCGCAAGCCAAGGAGGTAGTGTAAGGATAAAAAAAAAATATAATAAAAAAAAATTGCGCAAACTTACAGATCAGTCTGTAAAGGGTTAGCTAGAATAGAAAGGAAGGGTCAAAGTGAACGGTAACATTGCGGGGAGAGGTTACAAGTATTAAGTGAACGTCTCAAGTCTCAGCTTCAAACTTAAGTGAACGCAATCATAAAGCAATATTTAGAGAAAGTCTAACTAGTAACATGATGATTAGAACTATATAAAAATCAAAATCTTTATATTAAATAACAACTAAATTAAAATTTGTACGTTTAGATAAAATTATTCATTGGTATTTATATTATATATGTGTGTGTGTGTTTAAATCTAACGTTTGGCATTTCTTCAAATTTCGCATGGGTGTTTCTTTAAGTCAATGAAACTAAATTGTTTCTTTTTTAATGCGAGGTCTTCTGTTCACAAAACTACTAGATTAATATGGTTTGGTAAAGTGTAGTGTGTAGTACCTATTGAACATATACAAATAAGTTTTTTATTTAAGTAAGTTTTGGATTTTAAAAGTTTGTATGTTTGTCTAACGACTACTGGCGTAAAAATGGGCCGTTTTGAACGAAAGTCGGCAAACATGTGCATCTTAGCATTTGTGACAATTGTATAGGTTTGTTTTTTAAGATTATTTACTTCTAATATTTTCAAGATGCTGGCAAATATGTTGGACGACTAAAATGAATGATACATCGTTTTAAAGACCGTAAATAGGTGGTAAGGAATGTGAAACAAACGAATTTACAGACAGACAGATAAAATCCCAAATGGTCGAGTTATAAAACATGACCTCTGCCTGGTCAATAATAATAATTAACAACTCTAGTTTAATATAAGAACCAATAATAAATCAATTCAATAATAACAACAATCAACGTGAGTTAAAACTGAGAACAAATTTATAGAACCTTTTAAGCTTTTAGTCCGGATCGGGTCTCAATTTTGTGCGGATTTGTTATAGTGCTGAATCGGCGCTGGTACTAAGCCGCAACGTGTCCCCGTGTCACCGGAGTGTATTGCGGGTCTATTGTGATATGTATCCTGCTATCCTGCCCCCTCCCCTCCGTTTCTAGATTCTAGAGGGTCTTCATAATTGATATTTGTCATTCTTAAAAAACTGAAAAATCCCATGTCATCTTCCAGTTTTAATATTTGCAGAGCTCCGTACACCTCAACCTTTTGCGTTACGGAAACGGAGAGACCTACGATGTGCAAAGACCTAATTCATGTCGAAGTTCTAGCTGAACTGCCTCTTGTATAGTGTTAACGTGACTTATCGTAGTGACTAAGCTTTAGACTAACCAATAAAAACTCTTAGTAAAGTAGTAATAACTACCTCTGTTACACTTGTATCAATAATATTTTAAAATAACTTATAATCTAGTTCTCCCGGTTAAGAACGTCTTATTTTGCTTCCGAGTTTACCGAAGGTAACGAAAGCTATGTGAACGTTCTGGAGAACGAAAATATTTTACGTCTCCAATTTCAAGACATTTTTGGTTCCGTGTCTGTCGCTCAATTTCTGCGAACCAACATATCTTAAAACTATACGCTCAATTTCTATGAAAATGGTATGTTAGGTCATAATTAGCTCATTGTTGGTCCTACATAAATTTCAACCTTCTCCTCCACAGGTGCACAAACATGCATTTACTTATACCTATAGCTTTAAAAGTATAGTTTATCGAAAGTAATCGGCAGCTAGCCCCAGATTATTTCGAACCGTTTTGCTAAATTACTTTAATTCATGTAAAAAAACCAGAACAATTTTGACAGATTAAAAATCGGGGGAAACAATTATACAAATTGCTAGTAAAAGGGTAAAAGCATAAAGAGGAAGCTATGTGTTACACCAATTGGCCGTCTATTTTTTTTGTTTACTTTCTAATATTATTAATGCCTTAGTAATCTTTTTTTCATTTTTAACTCTCTTCCCGGTGTTTCTTTAAATATCTTTTTGATAAAATCTGTTCACTGATGTGTTCTGTGTAAGTCTAAGTTTGTTAACTTCATTTGCCTCTCAAAATTTATTATACATTTACATATCTTTAACGTCCATTTTTCATCTGGGCAATATACCGAGGTGTTAAAGGCAACTACACTCATCAAGCATTACTTGTACAGTGGTGAGAACCGACTATAAACCACATCCTACTATCATTAGTCATTTGACTCAACTCTGCTAGGCTGTAATCAGATGTCTTATAGATAATCACAACAGCTGCCTTAAACAAGTATTAAGCTGACTCACTGAATTTATATTGTATTGTGATGAATCATAACAGAACTGATGAAATATGAACAAATAGTTTTATATAATATTATAGTATGATTGCGTGCAGAGTAAGCTAGTAAGCCCTCATCTTATTCTCAAATTAATGTAGTGTTTGTAATTTGAATTTGGTTTAAGTACTTTATTTTAAAGCTTTGTAGTCTATCCTTTGATTCTGTTTCAATCTCAAATTGGGAAAAGCTTTGGGGATTGTGACGCCTTTGCATTACGGCATCGGCATTACCATGTGCTGAAAGGTTGCACTCTATTGTGTTCAGGTCATAGGAACATAATGTTGCCTCTAGTTGTGATATGCATTAGATCACTAAAGTTGTTATCGACTCTATTTCTGTTCTCAATCTATGTCTGGTATAATCCCTGAAGGCAAATGATTCGAAACGCCATCCAGTTCCCCCTTGGGTTTCCTCTAGTGATAGCACCTTCATGCTGCATACATATTGTAATCCAATTACCGAGAAGCTTGGCGTACAAACAGCTTGTTACCGGAAACATGTCTCTAGATTTTCACCTACGTCACTCTTGTGCAGACATATCGGGTTTCTCTGTCCTTTGGCGGTAGAGTTGTGTTTTAACCATGTGATTTTGACTTCAGAAACATCAAAGGATCTAAAATATCTGAGAGACATGAGGTTTCATAACGTCTAAGTCACACTCGTTTAATATATTTGTCTAATATAATACTAACTTCAGTGTTTCTGTATTTAAAATTTTAAACAATTTAAGTAACTCTTATAAATACTTAATAAGTGACCATCGAAATACCTTAGTTTATTATTTTTTACATTCTAACTGGATTCCCATGCTTCTCTAATTAAGGACCTTAATTGTTGAATTTTATTTATTATTATTATTAGTAGGTACCTATAAATTTTGTATCGAAACTACAGCCTTTTTATTAAAAGGCTGCAGTTTCGATACAAAATTGACTAAAGAGGTTAGTAAAAAGTAACATAAAAATTTGTTAACCACAATTTTATAAAAATAAAATTTTGGTGGCAATATTGTTGGGGTACTTTCTATTAACCTCTAGTCATAAATCATGAAGTGGTACCACAAAATTCAAGTCAAAACAACTAATGATTTGTTAAACGCCAGGCAGCCCTTTCAAACTTAAAATTTAATAATATGAATAGTGTGGCTGCCATTTTTATTTTAGACAATTGGATAAAAAAATAGTGCCATAAAATTTACCTGCCCTTGAAAACATTTCAAAATTGTATGTCAATTGGTTCCAGGGATGTAGCTGTTAATTTTTAATAAATAAAAATAATGCAATGTTTTATTAAAATAATTGCCTTCCATGCAAGATACGGATATCAGATGTCTAGATTTTTCTAAATTTCTCCTATCATTATTGATTCTACTTATATTGATTGCTTAATTTAGTATATTAATTTTTTTTGTATTCCTGTTTCAGGTATTTTTTATGATCTCTAAATATGAGTTTTCAATTGGTGAGTTCTTATTATTTTTACTTTTTAAAATTTATAAATCGTGCTTTATGGTTTAGCCTATAACTAACAAACTTTTTATAAACTCCTTCCTTACGACTACTTGACTTGTACTTTTTTTTCTTAAAATTTAGAAATAATTTTGATACATAATTATTTTCATTTGTCTCCTAATTTTTTATTCGCAGATTTCGTATTCTTTAACAAATTAATCTCTTTTTAAAGGCCGCACTATTAATGACATAATAAAACATATTATTGTATAATAAATCATTTATTTACATTTTGATTTCTTATCTTCTTCGATTATTTAATTGTACATATTAGCTTATAAATTATTTAAGCTAATTTGAGGTGAATCTAATAGAGATTAATACTCTTTTTAAATCCTTTTAATTTTGATCGAGAGGTTTTACAGTATGCTGCTTTAGTACTATTATTTATATAATTAAGTAGGGTCCCGTCAAAAGCGACGACTCACTTTGAAATGATTTGTTGTTGTTAGGCTAAGGCAACCACATATATTCCAATAATAATAAATTTTTGTTTGCCTTCAAATAAATAAAATTAAACCCGTTGCAACGGGCATAACGGCTCGTAGTTTTGTTGAGAACTGAGAGATCTTTCGTCAAATTTGGGCATATAATATAACGTAATTTGGAATGCCTAAACATTTTAAATTCAGTCTTATTTTTATAAGACAGACACAAGAGACAGAAGAGTAACTTCCCCTTCCCCCCTCCCTATTACCCAAAAAAATAAAAAGAAAACAGCAACAACTTGCTATAGAGTGGATTAAGGTTTTGTTGTTGTAATATAGACGTGCCATATTGAGCAAACACGCGTGGCCAAATGACGTGTAAAACAACAGTGGAATAAACCCATAAATTAATAAGTTCTTTATAGAAAAAAATCCTTAGGTGCCAAAAGCAAGGTTATTATTTAAAAAAAATTAGATTTTATTAAACAGTGTTGCTGTTTTAGCTGTGTGTCGGAATTTAAAAAGAAAAAAAACGGCCTCCACCCTCACTCTGAGATTTTTTCTAGCATGGGTTGGCAGTTGGCATGACTGTTAGCCGTTTATCACTTGAATACAGAAGGGGGTGGGGGTTAAAGCATGCAACCCCTGGTTAGATCTTAGCAGACTTTGGTAGCACGGACTTAACTACAGACAGAGTGAAATATAAAACTAGCGTTTCAAGAACAACTATTATCTTCACCGAAAAATCTTTTCCTTCTACAAGGTATAAAATATACAATTTTCCAGCGGAAAGATAGCGAGGCCCATCTAGGATTTATTAGGGCTTAAAATACCACTGAGTTAGTTACACGAGTTTTAGCCCC
>KZ651181.1:698728-720250 GCA_001010745.2 Gerris buenoi | reverse complement strand
CCTACTTATATCCCTAGTTCTCCTAATGAAACCTTTATAGATACTACTCTCTAACTCACAGTTTTTTCAACTGGATGTTTAATTTTTATATTGGATAGAGGCTCGAAAATGGCTCGTAGAACCGAAACGTTGCCACACATCTTGAATTAGTCTTCGTTTTCTTCTTACCCTTAAGGATCCACCTTATTATCTAGAACTATAACTACAGGGTACACTTAGCACTATAGTAAATAAGAAAAATTAATTCATGCAATATACATTTTTGATGTTTAGATTTAGATCTTTTATTTATTTTTCAATAAATTATCATAAATTAAAAGGCGTTACATTAATAAAAAAAAATTAAAGGAACGATAAATGTACCCAAAAGAAAAATTGTTCCATAAATATATTTTTGTTTAGGGTTTGTAGTTGGTAGGTGTAGGGAACACAAAGGTAAGGGTTGTATATCTCGGTGAGGTTGGTATTGCAGGAGGGAAGGTATATTTGTCGGGGTTAAGTTGGTAGAAGCGGGGGCAGAGGGAGGCCGGGAGGGGCGGTTGCCCCCAGTGGGCGGTAAGCCTAGGGATGCCCCTACAGCCCCTCGCCCCCAGTAGACGGTTACACTTGGTTCTAGTACCGGTACGCTTTGAGCCACTGCATGTTTTCACCTGTTGGTGGAGTCCGCAGCATTTTGCACCTGCTCGCCTCCACACCGCCTCCGCATATCACGTTATGGAACCGAGGTAAATATAAAAAAAATAAAATGTATAGGATACTAGGGGTGACGAACCCGCAGAGCCTAGCCGTTGCAGAGGCTATAGTATACCTCCAATAAAAACCTTTCAACTCGCACCTCTATGTAAGAGTTCAGTCTTCAATACGTAAACTATTATTGTAACTATAATTTTAGTTAAATCATATTTCTATTAGAAAATGTTTTTTAAAAAAACTTTATAAGTAAATGAGTTAAGGAACATATGTAGACCATAACTTAGATTTAAGCTCTAAAAAATTAACATATGTAAACTGACAGGAATATTTCATAACAATTTAAAGTTACTATCACATTAAACATAGTCTTCAAGTACATTCTGTTGAACCTGTAAAATAAAAACTTGTTCACAAATCTAGTGACTCTTGTTGTACATTGTGTTACCTCCCATGTAATTTGATATAGAATGCACATTAACTATTTATAAACCTTCAAATAATTTAGAAATTAATTTGAATAATATTCATAATATGAAAAAAAATGCATAATATAAAAAAAAGGTCGGATAATCTCACAGTAAGAACTTGGTAAATAAACAGAAAAACATTTGCAGATATTAGGTAGGTATTGTGATTTTTTTTATATGTATGTAAATACATATTTAAATATCTTATGATTATGAGTTCCTTTAAAAAATATTATGAGAAAAAAAAAATCATTAAGGAACCAATGATTTGGTCCAACAATTTATTGATATTTAAATAAATTAAATTTGAAGATACGTAAATAAATAATTTGAAGTATTACTGTGATGCTTGAATATATTGTGTATGTATTTTACTTGAATTATCTAATATGTTTAATTTTAGATTTATTTATGTTAATACTTTATCTACCCGCTATCCTCACACGTATTATTATTATTTTTTTTTTTACTTTCTTGCTTTTAATACTTTTGTTTTAATATTATCTTCTGCACCTATATTAATAGTTTTTATTTATCTTTAAAAAATTACATTGAAATTATAATCTTCAGCTATTTTATTTTTTTTCAATTTTAATTATATTTATCTACATCCTTCTCTTTCTCCCTCTCTCTTTCTGTCCCTCTCTCTCTTTCTCTCTCTCTCTCTCTCTCTCTCTCTCTCTCTCTCTCTCTCTTGCTATCTCTCTTTCTCACTATTTTTTATTTTTCTCTCTTATTCCCCTTCCTTTTACGTTCAATAGAAATTCAACAAAAAAATACTTCCTTAATGTAATCTAATTGCTTTAATCTAATTAATTTATTATCCTTTTTTAATTATTAATTATGTTACAGTTAAGAATGTGGGTTTCAGCTAAATATTGAAACTACCTCTAATCTAGTCTGCATTAGTAAATTTTATTACTTCTATTTTCGATTTAATGAATGAATAAGAAAAAAATTAATAAGTTTTAAATTACTTCAATAATTCTTACATTTGTAATGTATACAATTCAAATATAGAAGGCTTTAGTCTATAATTTAGTCTAGACGAATCGGAATCTGATTTTTCTAATGATATTTCTTTAGAGTCTATTTATGGAAAATAGGTGTTTTAAAATTTAAAGTGTTAACGGTGACGCGTTCCACTTTTTTTTCAGTGCCTTTTTGATTTTAATTTCAAAAATTCTTTAATCAATTTAGTTTTCAAAAGTTTTTAGAGGTGATAACAAGTTTTTAAAACAAAGAAGCAAATATCTTGTAATTGTACGGTGTTACATCTCTTAAATAAACAAAATATCTCAGTTCTAGCTTAGTTAGTAAAGAAGAAAGATAAATCAAATATCCGATCATTTATTCTTTATTGATCTTTTTATCATGGCCGAAAAAGAACGGGTTGACCCGTCTATATTTATTTTTCTTTATTTTTTTTTTTATCGATTTCTTTACTCAATATCAAAAAAGGAAAGGATTACACCCTCCTGAAAAATAAATTCTTTTTCAAAGGCAACGAAGCCCTCTAAGTATAAAACTTTTGCTCGATCACCCGGAGCAAAAGGATTATGAAATGCCTTTGGTCTTGTGAAAATTTCCTTTTTATAGGAAAAAAAGAATCTTTGATGTTATTAACATCCTTGAATAAAAACAAGGAAAAAAAGGAGTTATCCTATTTTTCATACATCTTTCTTTTCGCTTTTAAAATTTGAGTTAGGAGAAGTGAAATGAGAATTATCCTAGCCAATGGTTTAAGGCATGAATAAAACACCTGAGAATTACTTTTTTAAATCTACTTTTTGTTTATCTACTTACTTTTCAATTTACAGCGTTTATTAGGGGAAAAAAATCACTGCTTAGTCCAAATATTCTCCTTCAAATAATGAATATTAAGAAACTGTCTCTCTGTGTAAAATAATTCTTGATTATTTATCAAAGCAGCTTTCGGTTTTCATAAACCCACATCATCGATCATCAGTGCCGATTTTGGAAGAACTTGAGTTACATTTTAAATTAAAATGAAAGAGGCGAGACTATCGGATGACTTATGCTCAGACTTTAATCTTACGTTACTCCTTGACATCATATGACTCATCTCATTCATTTTATTTTATAATTTAACTTTAGCTCTTTCATAAGGGGCACTGATGATTGCTTTTTGAAAGCTGAAAGCTGCTTTGATGAAAATATCAAGTATTCTTTTACGAGGAGAGTCAGTTTCTTTATATTAATTAAGATTATCTTCATTAACGCTCTTATTCCTGAAGTCTATTTAAAATAAGTTTTACTTCTTTAGGGCACCTGATAATCAGCAAGTACAGGACAGACAGCAACAAGGTGGAAGTTGTCTTAAACTGCACTTAGATTACAGAGAGAACATCTGTGGTCTTCTCGTCCACAACTAAAATTGACATTTAGAAGCTGACCCTGGCTTTAAACATTCAGCCTGCTCCAGTCCTATCCTCTATTCTTCCAAGATACTTGGGTGGTGGTTTTTTAATTACTAATTTAATATGTAAGGGATGGAATTGTGAGCTTGTTGCATTTTTAAAAGCTTTAAGTCTGTCTGTCACTTCTACTCTAGCTATAATTTTCATGAATTGACCTCTGAGTTCCTCCCTCTGAGGTCCTTTAAATCCACCTTTATGTTAATATCCTACCTACGTCATGCGCCATTTTTTCCCCATTCTGCAAACCAAAATATTTTACTTTTTATTAGCTCTTTTGCTAGATATTTTACAGCTTATATATGTGCTGACAAGAATGTAATACTATGTACTACTAGAAGTTATTAGTGATAAAAGTTCACTTCTTTCCCTTCTGGAGAAAAAAGTATCTTGTACTCTACATTTTGTTTTATTTAGGGACGATTAAAGCTTGTTTGTAGCCTTTTGTACTTGAAATCGCTGTTTCTTGTACGTATGTATATCTTTACTTTTTTCCAACTTAATGTTTTTAAAAACATGTTTTATTATCAGAGTTTTTTAAGGTGAAGGTTTCTGACCTTAACAACAATTGAAAATTTTGAATAGTTTAAGAATGCGTGTTGCTGTGGCAGTCACCCATTTAATGATTCCATTCTTGTATTGTACTTAGAGTTGTATTCAAAGTTTGTACTGCTGGGAAAACTGTCTAGTTATGGAACCTCATAGAGTTTTTTGAACTCTTTACTTTGGTTCAAACCCGGTATTGTGTATTGTTTTCAGGTTCAGTTCCTCCTCTCTTCCTTCTTCTATTGTTTTCTTTTACGCTTATTCTTCTTTTGACTTCTTGTTTCCGAGGGAATAACCATATTTCTCTTTAAGGGGGGGGGGACGATGTAATTGATGAAATATTATGAGTTTTTTGTTCTGGTTTGAAAGCCGTCTTTTCTTTATGAACAAGTTGCTTTTAGACGTATACTTAGGTTTATGAACAAATGATAATAATGTGCGTAGGCTTCTGTGGGTAGATTCGTCATGAACATCTTTGCGCTTTCCGGTGAGATCCGCGTCACGAAGGGGTTGAAGTCCGACGTTTCGCTTCCACTATTGGAAGCAACTTCAGGGGTGTGGTGCATCGTGATGATGACTGGAAGCAAACACAAGATATAGAGACGACTGGAGAGAAGAACAGCAACTCTCTACAAGAAACACCGACAAGTACCTGCATCATTGCATCATCCCGGCAAAGGACTACTCCGAGTAAAGGAACTCCGAGATATCCAGGTTCAATCTACGGTCTAGAAAACCATTATAAATACTCCGTTCTTGTCTCCAGTCGTCTTTACATCTTGTGTTTGCTTCGAGTCAATATTAAAATGCATCACACCCCTGAAAATGCTTCTAGTAGTGGAAGCGAAAAGTCGGACTTCAACCCCTTCGTGACGCGGATTTCACCAAAAAACCAAGCTGTTTATGAAAATAAAATGATAATATGTTAAAATTTGACTGTAATATCTAGAATGCATACCTATTATCTTGAGTCTTGTTTACGAATAATAAGCTATAAAAGTAATCAAGCCATTTATTTACTTGTAGTGTTATGCTCTTAGGACTAAAATATCTCCATCTCTATTTTCAAAAAACTATTTATCTTGAAGATCAAGGTTGCACCTTTTGATATCAGTTAGTTGATATTTGGAACCTAAAGATTTTGAAGTCTAACTTACTAACTATATCACTGGAAGTTTGCTTGAAGTTGTTCAAACAACTTTATTGTTGAAACAGCTTACTTAATACATCATTATTACTATTGCACTAACTTCGTTGTCTTTTTAGATATTTATTCTAAGGATACCTTATAAAAGGTTATTATAAATGTACTAATTGCTATTAGCTTCGAATTCAGGGCTTATTGTTGTTAACATTATACAGGTTTTGGACTACAGAGATCCGCCCTCGAAGGAATAAGTTTTTTTTTTAAATATGTAAAATATATGAGAACTTACTTAAAGTGCAATGAAAAATAACTTAAGGAACGTCAAATATCTTATTATTAAGTATCTAAACTTAAAGAACCACCATAATGTAGTCTTCTTTTCTATATGCATGCTTTTTGCTTACCACATCGAACAAAAAAAAAGGAGGGGCCTGTTCTTCCCTCAACTTTACCCATAGGGTGGAAGTCATAAAGTTTCCTGGCTTGACTTAAATTGCTCCGGTGAGTTACTGGCTGCTTCCTTATTGGATGAGGTGGGGAAAGTAGGTATCGTGCTTCATGGTTACCACCGAAAAAGACATTGAAGACGTCCCAAAATAAAACAGGGCTTTTTTAAAAAAAGAAAGGAGAAATCACTCTTCCTAATAGAACTTTTTTCTGAAAAGGATCAAAACTCATTTTGTTTTTATATCTCATTTCCATTTTATTTATTTTGATATTTTTATCAAATTACTTTTGAAAAGATTATTTTATTTACCTTGGGCAAGTTGTAAATTTGAACAGGAAGAGTGTTCCAATTTTATTATCCCTGTTTATTACATTATTAAAAAGAAACTGATTCTATAGTGTGGCAAAAAGACGACAGTTATTGTGTTCCTTTTCTCAATTATCGCTAGACCTCTTATTTTTTATTTTATTTTTATTTTATTTTTTTTTTCACCGTAAAAAGTTGACCACACTATTTTTATTCATCGCTTTTTATGCCACTTCTAGGACATTCGTAAACTGTAGATTTGTTTTAGTGTTACCTCTTCCTAAACATTAAGGAAAATTCTCTTAATTTATTGCACTTAAACCTTACGAAACTTATTAATAACCCAGTTGCCTTATTTACATACTTTTACATATAACTATAACTAATTAAAGATTTACGTTCAGGGATTAACATACTATCTTTTGACGCAAAACAATAATTATTTACGTGAAAAGACTATCTATTTTAATCCTTTAAGGATGACCTTTTAAAGACGCTCCTTTACATCTTTTAGATTTTTTGATCTGATAGATTAATATGATCTATTAGATTAATAGATTTTTTTTTGATTTTTTCCATCTGTTGTGCATCTTTCCATAGAAACGATGGTAGATGAATACATTATCTCACTTCTTTCTAAATTACACTTCTGATAAGATAACAAGATATATCTTGAGAGATACTGTTCTCAAAATACTTCGAGTTTAATTTTCGTGAGTAACTCTGAATATTGTCTTAGTACCTGGTATGATTTAAATATGCCTCCAAATAGCTTTACTGTTTATCGTTTCGTCGTATAAAGTCAATCTGTAGGGTTGTTTAACAGGACATATATTTACATACTGTAGTATTAAAATGTAATTTCGAGTATTTCTGATTCCTCTATATAAAGATGAAATATTTGTTTAAAAGTTGAACGACCTTTGATGTTAATGACATCATAGAAATTTATTTGATCGGTTATTTAATATTTTTCGGGGTATCTAAATTTCAAAGTTCAATTTCCAAAAGGATTTTATTGCTTCAAACCTTTATTTTCCAATCCATTAATTCGTTTTCAATTGATTAAACAAAACTAACAGCCGCTAATTGATTTATATGTACGGTAGATCATTATTGTATTTGTTTTCTCTTTCTTTGTGATGTGTACGGTGTACGTAGCGATATTTTCCTCATGTTTCATTTTACCACGGATTTATTTACCCTTCCCCCCCTACCTAGTTAATAATTTTCGATAAAGCTTTCTGTATATCCTTTAACCCTTTTCCTGGAATTTGTATTTAATCGTGGAATTTCACCCTTCGGAATTTCCCGTTGAAGTTTTCCACTTGAGTCTATGTGTTTTTGTGGTATTTGTAAATTTCCCAACATATTTTATTGGGCTCTAGTTAAGAGATCTTTGATGTATCAATTTTCAGCTCATTGTTGCAGCTTGTTTTTATTAAAGCTAATCATTATTTTTTAGTATTTAAAGAAATAGTTATACTGAAATATTTTGTTTTATTGGTGCATATAGAAGTAGATCCCTTAATATTTAAATTTAAATGACCCTAATCTATATAAATATTTGATAATCCTTTTCTAATAATAATGCATATGCTGAACCATTCCATGTTCGTTCCTCCTTTCGAATAGTGATAAATCTAAGATGCTATGTTAATTCTTATAATAATGCATATGATTAACCATTTCATGTTTATTCCTCTTTTCGAATAGTGATAGTTCAAAGATGCTACGTTAATTCTTATTTTCAATCAATTAAAGTAATGCTGGACCATGGTATAGGTCCCAATTCTTCCTTTCTTCTTTCTTTCTTTCTTTAGCAATATAAGAGCTTTCTTTCCTCTGAAGCT
Source organism: Gerris buenoi (assembly GCA_001010745.2). Lineage (NCBI taxonomy): Eukaryota > Metazoa > Arthropoda > Insecta > Hemiptera > Gerridae > Gerris > Gerris buenoi. The sequence continues at coordinate 712,352 of KZ651181.1, read as the reverse complement.
CTCGTGGTCCTCTTAGGCTTTTTGAGCAAATTTTTTTTTGGTTGGTGGAATATGGCAACACCATTGCTTTTCAGATTAAGATCCTTCTGTTACTGCAATTCCTCGATGATTATGGTGATTATGTTAAGTTGTTGGTTGGATTCTAAAACAATGAATCCATATGAGTTTAATTGTAATGATACAGGAGTAGAATAGAGTTTAGAGTTTGTGGAGTACTGTTGGTAGAATGGCTTGCTAGGTTTGGTTGGTTGTGCTAGCTGCTGGTGGCCCACCCTCTACCCGGGTATTGATCCCATAACCACACCGCCACACTGGCTCTGGCTCCCCTACTACCCTTCGCCTTCCTACCATCCCACAAACATTTTTACTAACTTCTCCAACAGACGGATATTTCTAGAGTAAAAATACTAAATATTTATATACTTGTAAGCATAAATAATTAGGATAAACAACAGTTAAAACCATCGGAATTATAATGCCAGCCATAATTTAGTGAATGTACAAAACTCAAAAGGTGCATACTTCATACGAGACCAGAAAAAAAGCAAACTCATTTCTCTATTAAATGCTGACTGAGGATGTATAATGTATAATGTATGTACCTACACTACATTTCGAGTATGATCAAAGCTACTTATATAAGTTCCTTACTATCCTTTGCAACACTTTACCGAAGATGACAGGGAAGCATTCTGATCATTTTAAAGAAAGATTTGTTTCCTTCAAATGTAAGGCCCTCCGCACACGGGGCAACTCAAAACAAACTCAACTGGAAACTCCAGTCATTTTTGAGTTGACTATGAGTTTCAACCTGTGTAATTGAATGGGAGCAACTCGATTACAAACTGGGTTTGCTTTATTTTAACTCAAAAATGACTGGAGTTTCCAGTTGAGTTTTTTTTTTAGTTGCTCCGTGTGTGGACGGCCTAAGTCTGTCTTAACTAAAATTTTTTTAGGAATCAAGCAACATCTGTGCCTCCTTTCGGTCTGTCCATTAAAATTTTTGCAAACGACCATATTTTCAAAACTACTTGTTGTTACCGAATTAAATGAAATTTAAGTGTATCAAAATTAATCCGCAGATGAACTCATGTTATATATTATCTTACTTTATTGGTCTCGTATTGCTTCCTATCGCGCTTCATATAGAACCTGTTTAATATTTAGAATCTATCCCTTTACTCTTTATTGAATAGACCCATTCGTCCTGTAGTAAGAAGCGAGGAGGTATGTGCTTCTCTAATTGGCAGGCGCTACTTTTGTGCTACTTTTATGATGATTTAGAATATCTACATCGAATAACTTAGTGTTATTCTCTTATGAATAAAGAAAGATATTCACCTATCTGTCAATCACACTAGAACTAGATCAATTAACCAAAAATCAATAAATTTTTTGAACTTTTAATTATTATCCGTTTTGGGTGTTTTCAAGACGATTTGAGTAGTTTTTAGTTGGATGTCTGTCTGCCTGTGTGATTGTCTGTCTGTGTCACGCATAACTCGCCACAGTTTTTAAGCTTGAGAGTCGAAACTTGGTTACAAAAAAAAAAAAAAAAAAAAAAAAAAAAAAACAGTCCTTAAATGCCAGTGCTTAAATGCCAGTGCTTGTGCTACCAGGAAAATTAATAAACGTCATTAGCTCATTTTGCTGAGTCGAAAGTTTTTCGATTGCGCTTAAATTTACACCATTGATATCGACGAAAATTATATGCTTATAATTAAATTGTAATGCACAAAAATATCGACTTTTGAACTTAAAAACTTTAACGCTAAATAATTATACCTTTCTATAAGATAAATAAGTCCTCCATATTTCATTTTAATATCTGCCGTCATTTTCGAATATTATGGTTAAGGAAAAGTTCTCAGACGCCCAGTATCGGATTTTTCTTTCTATTTTTAAGGTGTTAATGATTTTTTTTTTTTTTTTACATACAATTTTGTGTATATTTACTTCTCAATATAGAACAAAAAGAACCAGAATATTCAGAACTCTTTAACCGTCGATCAAGTAGATCCTTTTTCCCATTCTTCACTAACACTTGACCTTAACACCATTTCTAAGGAGATTTTTTCCTCTTTTATTACTAAGCTCTTTAAGAGGCTGGAGATGTAAGTCGAGAAGTGACCCCTTGGCTTGGTGAAGTAGGTCTTCCAGTGAACTGCTGTGAAGGCCCTTTGCTTCTAAGATACTGAGGAAAAGTATTTTTAGAGAATACCTTGGCCCTTTAGCTTAGGCCAGCTTTATCCCTCAGTTTGTTATCTAAAGGGCACTCAGTGAAATTGAGAGAGTCAAGCTCTGAAAAGAGAGAGAGAATGAAAGACTTGTCTTGCCGTGGGATTGTTATAAAAATGTAATTTCATGGAGACTTTCCTAGCTTCTTTTTTTTCTGTAAAAAGAAAACAAAAACTTTTCTTCTCAACTTTTTAAGGGTACGTTATTATTCATATTTCATGGTTGTAAAAAAAAAAGAGTCAGAAACTCGTAATATTTTATCTTCTAATTTAAAAGAGTGCAAAAATTCAAAACAAAAACATGTTAGTCATTATTTTTCAATTTTGTAGGCCTGTTAAAATATTTGTTGTGTAGGTATTATATTGCTACACGATCTTACAGAAGGTAAATGAAGCTATGAGATCATTGTGAAGAACGAAAATGTTTTAAGTCTTCGATGTTCAGGGGTGAGGATCAGGGGTTCAAATTTTGCGAACCAGTATACTTTAAAAACTTTACTTGTCCGATTTTAATGAGAGTTGGATGGTAATTAGCTAATTGCTTAAACCTCTGCGTCCATATGTTTTTACATACACTCAAACATGCATTTATTTATACTTATAACTTTAAAAGTGCTTATTGATAATTAAGAAATTTGGATAGTACATGAAACTTGGCCCACAGATCGTATCAATTTTAACCGTCTGCGCTCTTTAAATTTTACTAAATTTATGTAAATTAAATTTAATTAAACAATAATGGTTTGTATATAACATCATTTAAGTTGGTTCGAGCAAGCCATGTCCCATGTGCCACACTATAATTTCCAAACTATTTATGATGTGATCAGGTCTAGAGAAATGGTGCTAAATATACTACAGCCAATTTAAGATTAAACAAGAATTTCTTTCCCACTTAGGACCTAAAATTGAGGAATCAGTTTGGAATAATTATTTATCAGCTTTAACAATGGATATTTGCGAATACACTAATAGCCTTACATTCAAAATTGTGTATCAGAAATAAATGAAGTATCAAATTGTTTGGATCAATATTAATCATTAATTATGTTAACTTTGAAACTATTGTTGTTGTGTAGAACTATTGTTATTCAAACTAATTATACATTGCTGCTTATTGAACAGAGAAGGGGGTTATGCAAAATGTATCACCATTTCTATATGGATTGACGATAGGTACAACAAGCTCTAATGCTAATGAATATCTTTTAGCATAAATGGCAAATGTTTGACACATCTCATTAATAATGTTTGTGTAGCATATAAATCAATAATATGTATCGCTGGTGTTTCTATTATATTAGGTTTGTTACAACCACACCTCAAACTAGTTTCAAACTGTACGACGCATGTGCATTAGCCGTTCGATGCGCATGCGTCGGACAGTTCCGAACCAGTTTGAAGTGTGGTTGGAACAAACCTAATATCATATAATTTTAGTTTGATAATAATGTGAGGTTTAAAAATTGATGGGTTGTTTTTTTTATATTTATTTTTCATGATTAGCAGCATTTCTGCTGAACATACTCAACAACTTCACTCATATATATGTATTTGATTTTATCATCCGCGTAAAATATGTCTTGCCTTAATGGGATTCGATCTAGATATCGAAAACTATTTCTTGTTTGTCTTTAGAATTATAAGTTTGAAAATACTAGAATGGAAGACTAATAAAATGCGAAAAATCAAGTTCTCCAATCAAGTCCTTCCATATATCGTTAGTTACACAGGTTTTGAATTGAACTTAGGGTCTTGACATTCCTCGTGTCGCCCTTTCTTCTTATACCTCTTGACTTGGTAACCCGTTGTTCAAGGAAGTTGTGATATCCATCCAGAGCTTGATGTAAGTGATTTATTACTGTCTGAGGGGGTTTTATAGGGACGGTTGCCTTCTTCTAGGTCTGAAGATCTGTTGGAGATCTGTTCGCCCCGGTGTTTCGGTGTGGGAAAAGACTTGGAGGAGGGTCAGGGTCCCCTTCTCACTTGAGATACCCTGAGGGGTCCCGTGCAGTGCTGCTACAAAAACTGGTAGTTGTTCCCTGCGCTGGCCTTGGATTCAGGCATCCAACCCAGGAGGAAATACTTGTTCCAAAACCTAACAGCTTGAGCTATGTTTCTGTTGCTCCAACAAAATGCATAGATTTTTTGAACGCTCAACATACATTTTTAAAATCTGTATCTTCCATTTGATAAATTTCTGCTGGATATTTTTTTTTTACAATTTATTGGAACTTCAGGGTGTAAGTGAAGATGATCAATTTTTTTAAATTGATTCCTCAATTTTTACGTCCTAATTGGGATGGAAATTCTTCATCAATTAATTGAAAACCGTATCAGATGATTACTTTGATCTTAAGGTTTACCGATATGAAATATGGACCACAGATCCATATTGGAACTACCTCCATGTGACTAGGTTAATCTATTGTGAAGCAGATGAAATTGTTTAGCATTAAGTAATTGCTATTACTAACGTGATTGATACATTTTTGTTTCTCATCTACAAATTATCAATTTTTTCCAAATTGCATTAATAATAAGTAAATTTGGTTGAGTTGTTAATGCTCCTCGCTTATGCGCGTAACAAAGCTTAGTCGACTTTATGGACTCAAGGAATCTTAAAATTTTTCAAATCCATAAAAATTTGTTGCGCCCTCGTCATCATTGAACATATGAACAAACAACAAATTTAAATATAGCACAATATATCAACAAACAACTAAACTTTAAGAACAAGCAACATTTAAATACAGCATAATTTAATAAAATCTAATTTTGCAATTTTAAAATCCACTAATTTTTAAAGTCCTCTTGAGGCAATTTTTTTTTTTTTTTTTTTTTTTTTAATGTTGTGAAACCTTTTAACCAATGATAATATTTTTTGTTACTTTTCGTTTGTCTCGTGCCTTTTAAATTGCTCTTTCTCTATTGTTAGTTCTTACCGATGATTACCACGATATCTAATTTTTAAATTAATAAACAACTGGTATTTCATTGCTTCCCACACTGGTTACATTAACTAGATCCCAGGTGTAATAACGTTATCTGAACCGTGTTTAATTGTTAGATTTTTTTTTTATTTTCAGGTGCATAAAAGTGTGGGCTCTGCGTTTATTGTTTCGATTTTATTACCCCTTATTACTTAAACATAATATTTATTCTATGTTGCTTTTATCGTGTATTTCTGCTTACGTTAAAATTAACTATAGTTAAAGTTTTCGTCATTCTATCTTCCTTTTTTTCTTTTGTTGTATTCTTTCTATTTAACCAGTTTATAAATTAATAGCTACTTTAAATAAATGTTATGATATTTATTTATTATGAACTTATTTTTTTTAATTAATGTAAAATAAGTTGTGAAAATGAAGAGTATGAAGGAATTTAGACCGCAGTTAGATTATACGGTATCATAATATTTAAATATAAAATACGCTCTGGTTTTTTATTATATTCGTCTTCATTAAACTCCAACCACGACTAGCTTTGACGATCCTGTATTTTATAATAGATCTGTTAATATTTATTTCATTAGACCTTATACTGAATTTGAATTAAGCTATTCCCTCCGTTTGTAATTTATGTGTTGGTATTTTAAATTCCTTCACATTTTTAGACTAAAAAATATATATTGAAAAANTATATATATATATATATTCACTTGATAATTACTTTTGTTATATATTTTCTCATTGTTGTTTTCCATTATTTATTTAGTTTGTAAGGTATTATGATGCAACTCTTCTGTTGGTTCTTTTTATTTATAAGTCTGTCGAGCGTATTGATTTATTCTGGTATTTATCGTTAAATGCTAAGTTTAAGCCATTTATGGTAAGACTGGTTTTGGTCTTTTACACTTAAAGGTCGAAAAGAGGAATATGCTAATTTGAGAGGAAATTTGTATTTCGGGACCTGTTTCGGGTAATTTCAGAATATACCATTAATACCACTTTATTAATTGTTAAATGTAAACGAGTCTTAAATGATTTTTCGTTTCTTCCATCTGTTGCAATAATTAATTTTTCAGCTCTCGTGTCTGTCCTTAGTGGGACAATATATCTATCGTCTAAATTGAGAGTCTCGAAGCTTAAAGATTCTCTTAAGTTAGCTTGGTATGAAGAAGCCTTAGCGTATACTGTCCCTGAGCGAAGGTCTTTTAGACTCCATTACTTGGGCTCGGCCCTGTTGTATTGTTAATGTCGTCAATATTTATTCCATTAGCAGGGTTACACTCCCTGAGTACTCGGTACTAATGTGTTTTGAATGATGGTCCTCTCTGAAAGTCCCCTCCCTTCTCAGGAGGCCCGACTTGGATGTCGTTGCCTTTTTCCTCCTCCTAGATTGCGTACTAATGCATTTTGAATGTGCGCCGTGGCTCGTCGAGGGAGGCTTGACGTGGAGAAGGGGTTTTTTCGCCTGATGATCCTTGTGTCGTGGTAATAATTAGTATTGTTAAGCTCGGCTCGGTGTATATGGACGATATTATAGTTTTCAGGTTGAAATGATGATTAGCCCTTTAGAAGGTCCTTGGAGCTTGTAGCTCTCAAGTCGCTGAATGATTATTAATGAAGCCTTCATTATCACCTACTCCACCTCCTTAGGTGCTCCCTTCCCACCTACTAGAGGGGCTTTACGAGAATCGGCATCAGCCCCTCCTACTTCCTTATGCCCGTAATCACCATTCATTATTGTTTAACTGGCTTCCCATTAAGAACATGAACCTGTACCGCCTTCCCTTCACCCGTAGATCCCCCAATTAACACGATCCATTATAAATAAATGCTCCTTACGCTTTTTAATTAAACCATTTAACTTAAATATGAAACAAAATAAATTAACTTAAGTATTTTGACCCCCAACATATTTTTAATATATGTACTACAAAAAAAATGAGTAATTATAATCATTAATATGTTTTTAACTCATACTTAATTTGAGTTTCAATTATAATTTCATTTACCCCCAAAATACCATTCTATGTCTTAAACGAGTCGAGTTTCTTAATGCCTTTTTTTATCCTCCTCTTAAATAAATTAATATTAAGAATAAACTGAACCCTAATTAATCTTAACAATGAAATAGATAACTAATCATTATCCGAAAAAATAATCATAGTTTGCTTAGGAATTTGTTAAAAAAGAAACGACATTAAGGAGTTAACATGCTCACTCAAAAACGCTTAAGTACGATTGTTTTTCGACTTTATAAGATTTTTATAGATAATTATTTAAATGTTCTAGGTTCTAGTCAAATTAACTCATTAAAAATGCACTTTATTAGCACGAGATGTTATTACTTCAATGTACATTGTATATTTCTTATAAAGGTTAATTTAAAACACATGTTTTACACATTCAAGACTCGCAAATTAAGTCATATAATTACTTTAGTAAAATAACTCCAATGTTAATAAAATAAAAAAATGCATTTTATTATTATTTCTATTAGTTATATGTTAAATTCAAGTTATTTTTACACTTATTTATATTGATTGTGTAAAAAAATCGACAAAAAGTAGGCTGTTGTTGGACGGATGTTTTATAAGGAACGTAGCGCTACACGATTTTCCCATAGGATTTGTAAAGGTTGCCCGTGAAGCAGTGTTCGTGATGCACCTTTAAAAGAGTTCAAGTTGTTTCAAGTCAAGGTTTTCAAGGCTGCATCTGGAGGCATCATCTTTTCACTCATAAGTTCAAGCTCTTCTCTGACCAAGGCTACGTCCAGTTTCTTCTTCACACTTATCTCCAGTGTTTCATCGCCTTCATCGACGCCTTGGAACATCCTTTAACTTGCTGTTGTTATTTTCAAACCTTTTATGTTTGCTTCAATAAACATTATACATATCTCGTTCATCTTTAGTTTTAGTTTGCTGTCTATATTCAAATAATATAAGAGTGCAGTTAACCTTCTTCTAATATTAATATTTTTAAAACATTTGTATCGTTAGCATATAAAATTGGCAAATGCATAAGCGTTTATTGTTATGAATTGTTTGGACTGAGATTTTTACATTTTTGCCCTAAAGGAATTAATTTATTGTAAAAACACCCTTAAGGCTCTACCGCCCTTTAAGGTTAGATAAAACAGTAAAATTAAAAATTTTATTGTTTCTAAGAAAGATATAAAAAATCTAAGTACATGCTTCATTCCCAATTTTAATTCTGCATCATTTGAGCTCTATTTCAACTTAACTAAATATAAAATATAACTAAATTAATATATAAACCTATGATAAATAGTACAAGCGCCATTTCAATACAACTATAAAACTCGTTGTATTGAAATAGTTGTATTTATTGTAGTAGGGAGTTGAAATAGGGCTCAAATTGTGCAGAATTAAATTTTGGAATGAAGTCTGTACTTAGATTTTTGATATCTTGCCTATAACCAATATCATTTTAATTTTAATGATTTTTATAACCTCAAAGGGCAGTAGAGCCTTAATTAACTATCCATGCGAATTTTCGAAGAAAATTAAGCTATTGTTCTGGCTTCAAAATTTTGTTAATGCATATTTTCTCCATGTCAATTCGTTTTAGACCATTCTTAACCGATTCCTGATATTTAACACTTTTTTGTGTACAACAACAATTAATTTACTCTGAAAATTCGCTCAATAAGTCATGGTGCATGACTGGACTTCTTTTCCTTTGCTGTCCCTGATATTTATTAGTATATTTTTTATTTAAGTCTTCTGGGGTTATTAATAAGAACAATTTAAAAAAAAAAAAAAAAAAAAAAAAAAAAAAAAAAAGTGATATTTCATCCCTTAATTGGGTTATATTATATAATATATAATAAAGGAATATTGAGGGATTAATCAGTTTATGGTAGTATTTCGGTTACGATCACATGTAGTGTAGTCTTCAATAATATACAATGCCTAGAAAACATAGACATAAAAGAGAATGTATCTTCACGAATAATTATTGGTGTTACTTTTTATTTATTTCACCTATTTCACTAATAATGCTTGTTCAAATTACCTACAATTTTGAATATTCGTGCTTTTTCTGTATAAAGATCGAAGGTTAAACCGTTCCTATTTAGTATGAAACTATAAAAAAGTGCTAGAACTACTGCTTACTGATTAAGTGTAACCGCTGTAATTGAATCATACATGAGAGTATTATTGTTATAATATTTTAAAATATTATGTAACATATAAATGGTGTAGTATGTTACACAAGCCTGAATATTGACGAACATGGGCAAATTAATGTTGATTTGACATATTAGGAGTTATTAGGAAATTATTAAGTCGCTGGCTATTCGTAATTATTTCTCTTGATTTATTTATTGGCTGCCTTCATTGTTATCCTTGAGTTTAAGGGTGAGGTAGCTGATTTTGTTTTTATTCCTCGTGTCTTAGAGGTATTCCAAAGTTTTTAAATGATTACTAATAAGTACATGGTTATGTTAGACCCGTCAATAAACTATGTATATTATCGCTTACTCATGAACTTGTCTGTAATTTTTTGTCCTGTTGTTCACAGTCTTGACCCCTGTCAGGTTTCATCTGTTATTCTTCCTTCACTTCTTTACGAGTTATCTTCCCTCATCTGTCTTCTTCTTTTATACCTTTTGTATCCATTCTTTTTACCTTTTGTACTTTTTTCTTTTCTTTCTCTCCAGTTTCGTTGTTTTTTCTGGTTTTTGTTGCGGTCAGAACCCTGAGGTCTACCAGAAGGGTATTTAACTTGGACTGGAAGATATTTTTTCTTTTTTGGGTTACATCCTTTTTGGAACCGAAGAGACCTGGCCAATAGGTACCCAAGGTACCTGGTGCTTAGGTTCCACCAGGTACAGGTTCCTTTTGTGTCTGGAAACCTTTAAGGGACCCCCCTCTCCCTGTTGATGGGTCGAAGGGAGGTAGAAGCTCGAGCCACGTTGCCAGATCTCTCCATCCCTAGTCAGCTGTGATCCATCCAGTAACTTAGAGCTCTACACTCCGTTCCTTCTATTTCTCAACTCTAAAAACTTTTCGGAGCTCAACAAATTTCTTCTGAGATCTCGCTTTTCGTTATACTTCAACTTTCTGTTATATCTCTTGTTTAAGAGTAAAATATAATTATTTAATCCTAACAGCTGATTTTAGCGAAATTATAACTTCAATGTGAAATGTCCCTTTATCGGCTGATTGGCTTGATTTTTTAATAAGTGCTGTCAAATATTGAATATTTGGCACACTAACTCGCAAACTGTTAATCTGGTGGTGACTTAGTAGATTCGCTTATTAGATTTTTAGGTATCTTAAAACTCTAAACCAAATTAAATATTTTTAATATTGCTATTTAGGTAACTGTAACAATGTTACCTTAAAGGAAGAATATTTAAGCGACTATATTTGAATGTGATATGGTAATTTTAGCAAACTTTTATTGACAAAGAAATATGCAATGGTTGAAAACTTATAAGTTAATGGTTAATAGTATCTACATTATTTAGACATTTACTTAATTTGCGCTATCGGAATTAAATCTATTTACTAAATGAGAATTTATTAATTCAATGCATCGGGTAATATTCATTCTTTTTGTGGAATATTTAGAATAATAAATTTAATGAGGAATTAATAAAAATTGTATATAGGATTATTCCTATAGAGACTATTCTCTCTAAAAATGAGCATAAAATCAGTGCAGAAAATAGCATATAAATTTGCATTGTAAATATTTTTCTTTCCAATTGAATAAAATTCACTCTCTTGCAAATAAAACTTGGAATCATTTCCATAACTTGATTTTTGTATTAATTTTCCTTAATGTGTTACAGTTATAACCAACACTGTATTGATCTGTTATAAAAATTTGCACATTCCTTTGAAATAAATCAATTAAAAGTGTACAAACTTGAATTAAGTAGATCACATCACGTTGGGTGTTGTTTGTTGGAAGCTTTTATAAAATGTAATCTATTTATTTATTATCTTCGCTACTTGATTTATAAGTACACACCTCTTCAGCATTATTGTGCCGTTTTATATTAGAGGGATTTCGCCCTCGTTAAAATTGCGCAGATCAAGCAATCAAATTAATCTCTAAGCATATAGTCTGCATCTTAATTTTATTAAAGATTAAAAATTTAGTTGTAAGGTATTCAATTATTTTCTAACTTGAACAAATTATATCTGCTTTTATGTTGCAACATTTATAAGATTCATTTTGAGTTTGGTCTTGTAAAATTATTTTATATAAAACTTAAAGAAAGACTTGTTCAGCTTATTGATCTAATTTAAAAAAAAAAGATGTAAACTATATTAGTTTATTTATCCACTTATTGATTCCTTATTATTTTTGTATTAAATAACCATGATTGTTTTTGGCGTATGTATAGGCTGAAGCCTATCTTTTTATTATCACATTCTAATTTGGTTTATATTAGAACCTTAACTCTAGAACTACGTTAGCTTTTGTCCAAGAACTTATTAAAAAAAAAAAACCTAACTAAGAACTTAGTAAAACCTTAGTAAAGAACAAGTAAAAGAACTTAGTAAAACTTACTTACCTAATGTAAGTTTATTAACAGACCTTAATAATAATGTGGTACGCAAAATGTTGATACTTTTTGACAAAATGGTGGGGATTAAACACTTTCCACGAGTGCTATATATTTTTGTAGTCTACTCTTCGATAAAACTATTATTTGATAAAAATAAAATTCTATTTAGGATACTACGAAAATTTCGTAAAATATTTTGGACGCATTTTAATTTACGACGCATTTTTATTTTAAAATTATATTTATTTATGTACATGTACATATATATTTTTGTATATATATATATATATTTATATTATTAATATTTACCTATATTTTTTATATTAAAAGTATAAAATATTTATTTTATGCTGAATTTATGATTTAAAATTAAGTTCTATAAAGTGATTTCTTGCTTCTACGTTCTTCTTATATATTTCTTTACTTTTTTTTCTTTTACTTCATGGTATATTGATTTTTAGATGATTTGATTGCTCCCGTTCTTTATGTGTAAGATTATTTACCTTGTTTTAATATCCTTCCTTTACGTTATTATCTCAATTTTATGATTATTCTTACATCAGGAAAGAATATTTAATTTTGTTATAGTTGTTGTTTAGTGTTTGTTATAAAACAAACTATAAGCCAAAAACGGTAAAATTCTTTTATGTTTATAGATTAATTATACATTATTGATTTTTTTTTTTTTTTAATCTATTATTCTTTCTCAAGTATTAATTTAAAGCTGAGTTATTTTATATGATTGATTTTAATAAAACTTCTTTGTTATAGGAGGCAATAAATTTTTTTTGATGTCCGAAGTTTTTATATTAGCCAAATTATAATAGCATTTATAAACGGAGTTATAAAGATCATATTATTTTTTATATATACGTAAATAACTTATACTCAATTTTTTATAACTGTTTAATGATTTTTTTTATTTATTGCTCGAGTATCTTGAATGAAATACTATTTTCAAATACTTAACGAAGGGCAGTTTAGGAAGTAAGATATAATTCATATAATTATGTTGCAAAATTACTTCTTTTTTTTTGTTTCTTTTATTCAATAATATTAAACCTTCGGATGGATAAGAACAAAAGGATAAACGAAAATTGCTTCACTAACTAGGGATGATATGTCATAATTAGCTAAATTAGCCCATTGTAGGTTCCGTCTAAGTTTCAACTTTCTTTGCTCGTTTCTTTTTCTTTCACGTGCGTTCGTTACCTACATTGATTTACACCTGTATCTTCAAAAGTACTTAGCTGATTTTTATCAAGTTTAGGTGGTTTGTCGAAACTAGCCCGCAGACATTCCCAGAGTAATGTCAACCTCCTGCGCTCTTTGTATGTTTCTAAATTTATACTTTAATTTACGTAAAAAATAAAATAATTTTGACTGACTAAAAAAAAAGGTAGAAAATAGTAAAAGCATAAAATAATTAAAGTTTACGAAATAGGACGCGAGGAGGTTATGGGCCCCACTAATTGGCAGGCTAGTTCATTTAATTTAATTTAACTCAAGGATAGGATGAATACACTTAAATAAGTCCATGATCACTTTAAATTGGCTAAATTTAATCTAAATTTTGTCTGGGAGAAAAGGATATTTTAGGCGTGTCTTCCCCTTTTTATCGATTTCCCTCTATACTATCCTTCTGTAAATCCCAGTTTTCAGTCTTTAATCTTCTCTCGAGTTAAATAAATTGCCCCGTGTTAAAAATGTATTCATTTATATTTTTTCATTTTAAACTTCTGTTGGTCTTAAAATACTAATGTTTATATTATTGATGTGTAAAGCGTGAAATGCTAGCTATAGCTTCATGTCTTCAAAAGTCTTCCTGATTTTTATGTGAAGTATCTTTAAAGGAATATATTTTTTATATCATAAATATAAACTAT